>NW_006496564.1:1519986-1534582 GCF_000471905.2 Amborella trichopoda | reverse complement strand
CTCTTTCTTACCATTGTTGTGTCATGCTTGAGAGAGGGAGTGAGGTGAGAGAAAATTTTGATCGGTACCCTTAAGTTTGAGGTAAACTTTCTCTCTCTTCTTTTACTTTTCTTCTTCTCTCTCTCTTCTCCATCTTCTTCGCCTGAGTTCCTCGCAAGGGTCATGCATGACAGTGGCAGTGTCGTGCATGCCTCTCCCTTGGTCTCACAGGGCACGCATGGCGATGGCATCACCTCTTTCTCCTCTTACTTGATTGAGTGTAGACCTAGCCTATCACCTATTAGTCTCACTCCTACGTCAAGCTCTCTTATATTTTCTATTTTTCACCGAACCTTGCACTTCATTGCCTTCTTCTGAGAATGTGCAATGCCCTAAGACAAGGGTGGGTCCCTTCAACCCACTATCTTACAAATTAACTATAGAAGTGTTGTGCAGAAAACAAGAGGATTATAGGTCAAGGGAGGCGATTCCGAACCAGCTCAAGCAGCTGGGGGGCTTTCTTCATGATCTAAGAGGGCGCTCACGAGAGCCAGCCCGAGTAAGTCCCGAACCCACCTAAAATTCCTCTCTCATTGGTTGGTATACCTGCCTTTGCCCTCATGCAAGGTTCCAAGAGAGCGATCTCAAATCTCGGGTTCACCAGAAGCCGGAGACACGTGCCATCAGATCACCTAGATTTGGAAGACGAGATCGAGGAACCTAACCAGCTTGGCAACTCCACTGGGGACTTACTACCCCTTCGTCAGTTCGCTATTATTTGACAAATTTCCTTTTTACTTTCTGCACCTATTTCTATGGCACCTGGGTTGTTCAACCCGTTCATCCGAGTCAGGGACTTGCTTATCCCTACACTCGTGGCTGTCTTAGGGAAGCGAGTCGCTCAAGCCTCCTTCCCTACTCTCCTTCTGAGTTAGGACTCACGATCCGGCTCCCAGGTTCTCACCTGGATCAGTGTGAGAGGGGAATTAAAGGTCCCTGCCTCCCCACTTTCTCACCTTGGTCGACTCTCTACCAAGGCCCCTTGCATGGGTAGCACTCCTGCTGCCACACAACTTGCTTCTGATCTCCTGCCAATCATACTGCTGCAGTACGCTAAAAGGCTTCCCCGTCCATCCTTGTGAAAGGTAATCCCCTGTGCTCCTTCACTACTCTAAGCTTCCACACTTGGAGGGTCGGTACATAGAGGTGGAAAGTCTGAGGTCTTCACCCATAGCACACACTCAAAGGATCGTGGCCTATCCACTCGAGCCACCCCTCGGGGCAACCCTCATGTTGCCTTGAGCTCACATTCAGGACCAGACCTTCTCAGTCGAACCCTACATGCGCCATGCATTTGCTTTTCACAGCTCAGGGCAACGCTAGCTCTATGCCACCTCGAGCACAAGGGAGTCGACCATTCCGTCTTCCCTGCCAGCACACACATAGCTTCACCTTGTGAGAGACAAGCTCCCACCTGGTCCCTCACAAACACAAGCTCGTGGGTCTCGGCCTCCTCAGGTCGAACCCATTGATCGAGCCCCGGCTGACCCCCAAGTCACCTGGACGTTAAACCCTAAAGGTACACACACACCATCTTTACAGGTCCCTCTCAGATCCATACTCAGGTGGAGTCATGAACCAGCTGCTCCTTTGTCGCTTCCCTGACGCCAGGAAAGCACCTTGAGCCCTGGTACTCAAAGGTCTTCCCTAAGAGTACCATCTTGAGCTAGCCCCGGGCTTGATGTCAGAAAAAGGCCTTCGGGGGAACAAAGGAATTCAGGGAAACAACTTGATGTCAGAAAAAGGCCTCTAGCCTCCAAGACAAGACTCAAAGCTTCCCTCCATCCTTGGGCCCCACTCCCTCCTCCAGCTCATAGACATGGGCCTCGCCTGTTCGTCAAAAATGAGGCAGTCCAGGTCCCAGACTCAGTTCTAGAATGAGGTCCACAACCACCTCAGGATCAAGCAGTAAAGAGGCATGCAGATCCTGACCAAGGAAACCTCCAAGGCAGTCGAGGTCACCACCCCTGACAACCTCTTGCCTTGTATTCCCTTCTTCCCTATTCAAACTTCGAAGCTGGAGCAAGTCCAAGAATACTATTCGGTGATCACCACTCTGAAGTCACCATCCCAAGACCGTCAAGAACCAGTCCTCACAAGATCGGCATACAAAGCTCTAGTTCAGTCGAGGCAAGCTGAGCCCCTCCAGACTGACTTGCCACGCATGACTCGCCAGCCTCGGCAGTCCGCTGCATCACTTGACTCTGACCTCCCAGAAGAAACGGTCAGTGTCATGGTGATCAATGACTCGAACAATGCTCAGGAGGAAGGGATGAACAAGTTCGGGGAAATGATGCAAGTCATCCTTGAAAAGATGGAGCGCCTAGAGGCCTCCAGGCCCCTCCTTCGTCTGATTCCCTGATTGGTGAGGACACAACTCCTAAGTGGACTCCCCCTCCTGTCTCCCAAAGCAGCTCCTCTTTTCGCGGCAACGTAGATGCTATGGTGACCCATAGCCTCAAAAACAAGGTCCCAGACATTCAAAAGACGCCACTCTACCAAATGTTGTATCCTTCGTACGTTGACCAGTTGTCGTTTCCCCCGAACTAGCAAAAAGGGAAACTCCCCCTGTTCAATGGTACTATGTCTCCTCACCAGCATACAGCCCACTTCCAAGAAGCCTGCCAGGAGAGGACAACTGAGGGACGTCTCCTCCTTCGCCAGTTCGTCGAGACTTTCGAAGGACCAGCCTTCCAGTGGTATGCTCAACTGCCGCCCAACTCGATACACACTTAGCAAGAAATGGAGCAGTTGTTCTACCAATGCTTCTACAAACTCCAAAGGAACGTGGAAACCATCGAGCTCCTAACCTTGATGCAAGACCTTGGTGAGCCGGTTGACAAGTTCATCACCCGATAGAGAGAGTTGGTGACCTTTCACTCCACTCCCATGACCGAGAAGGAAGCAGTCCAAACCTTCATACGAAACATGCTTTCTGAGATCACCCTACATGTCGAGGCATCTAATCCACCCTACATGTCAGAGCTCACCTCTAAGGCAGTTCGTATTGAGGGATTGTTCAAGCACCATGGCAGCCCTCGTCAGCAATCCTCCAGCGCAAACTCTTGCTCTAGCAGTCGGGGCAATCAAAAGGCAGTGATAAGCATAGCCGTCACCATGACTGACACTAAAGGTGTGGCTCCCCAAACTCTCGACCTCTCTAAAGCACAGACACCTCAAATCGGGGGCAAGCAGCAACTTATAATGTGGTCCCGCCCCCTAAAAACAGCAAGCAGAATGACTACTGGACCCAGCATCAGAATAAGGTTTACCCCTTTGACACGAAGTGGACCCCTGCACTGCTCTAACTATTGTTAGAACAGAACATGAACCAGTTGCCAGAGGTCACCACTATAGAGTCGCCGGGGCAGGAGTCGAATGAGAAGTACTGTGCCTATCATAGGAGAGTAGCCCACCCCACTCACGACTGCTACAAGCTCAACGACACTATCGAGGACTTATCAACAAGGGCCAGTTAAAGATCAAAGAGTTGAAAAAGGCATTCAGGACAGCTGAGGCATCTCACATAGTCACGATTCAAGGGGACGACGGGGCACCTGCTATCTTTCGTGCATTTTTCTCTATAATGCTCGAAGAAGGGATCACCACCCCAAAGCCGACAAGGCAGCCCAAGTTCCTGCCTCCATGGGTCGAGAACATCTGGTGCACGTATCACCAGATACGAGGCCATGACATCAGTAAGTGCCCCAAATTCTATAAACTCCAGCAGTGTCAGGAGGTTTAGGGTGATCAGATAAGACTCCCTTAGGTCCCTCTTTTGCCGGTGCAAGAAGAGCCCTTGACGCTAGCCCACCAAATGCTACGCATGACCCTCTACAGGCCCTCTTTGAGGCAATGCTCCAGCATGGCCTTGTCACCCCCAAGTCAGCCAGACAGCCTAAGTGTCGTGCCCGGGGAATGGAAAAAATCTGGTGCCCTCATCACCAAGTGTGGGGTCATAAACTCAAGGAGTGCACTGGGTTCGAGGCAATAGTCGTGGAGAATATCCAGCAAGGCCACATCATCTATGTAGTTCTCTCAGGACACATCCAAGCCCTCAATCCCGTTTAAGAGGAAGCCTCGCTACAAGCTCCTCACGAGCATGCACTGGACCTTTCAGAGCCCTCGACCTCTCAGCCCTGGGAAGTCTATCATGGGCGAAGTAGGCTCAAATCCCTGAAACGTGAGGCAGTCTACTAAGCTAGGCCACTTACCAGCTTGATAGGGAGGTCCAAATACCCCTCAGGGATCCCGAAGGAGACGACGAGCACCTAAGTTAGCCCACCAAAGGAATCATCTTCCTCAGCCACTAGTCAAGGAAGAATTCCTCAGGCCCCTTCCTCCACTGCTGACCTTGCAGGACTTCATCATAGGTGCAGTTCGCCTCATATTATCGTCCAATCAGGCAAACGGCCCTGAGTTATCAATATCTCAGGAGTCGGTCAAAATGGGTGACGACGTTAAAAGCACCCCACAACGGTCAAAGCCCAGCCATGACCTTAAATATCCCTGCAAACGTCCAATTCTGGCGACGATGTAAAAATCTGCCCAGAACGTTCTAACTCTTCTTCTCCTTCCCCCTCCTCTATTCCTTCTGCAAGTACCACTCGGCGATGCTCAGATTGTGACACTCTAAACAAAGAGTTAGGAGGCACCATCCTCACCATGTCGCAGCAAGAGCGCCTCAAAGAAATGCTGGCCCAAGCGACAGGATTCTCTACGGTCGCTGACGCCCTGGTAACACAGGCTAAAACCAAACCACCTTTGAGCTCTTGCTCTCACGAGGCCTATCACATGATTCAAGTACATGAGGCGTCGCCTAGCTCAGGGCAAGTACCGAGTGAGCCCAATCATGAGGTCATGGACCCACCGCTTGAAGCTGACCTTTCCATCACCTGGATCAGCCAGAGACCAGTCCTCTCCCCCGTTGGGCCCCTCCTAAAGGCCGAGATGTCAGGATCACGGGTGGCCACATTCGAGATCAAAGACCTTGTGAGTCCCCCAACAAGGAAATCCAAGAAGCTCTCGAAGAGTGGGAAGAGGGTGGGCAGGCTACGGCTGATGAGCTTGAAGAGATCAATCTGGCGGATGAGTCCGACCCAAGGTCAACCTTCATCTCAGCAAAGATGTCCCCGAAAGAGACAGAAAGCTATATCTCCCTTCTTCAAGAAAATTGGGATGTCTTCGCCTGACATTATCATGAGCTGCCCGGTCTAGACCCCCAGGTTGTTGTCCATCACCTTGGTAGTGATCCAACCATCAAACCCATGAAGAAAAAATCAAGAAGTTTTAGGCACGACCACGAGATTTGGATTGATGTTGAGGTGAAAAAACTCAGCTAAGATGGATTCATATATGAAGTCAAATAGCCAAGATGGTTGGCGAATGTCGTCCCAGTCAAGAAAAAGAATAGCCAAATCAAGGTCCGCATCGACTTTCGTGACTTGAACACTGCTTGTCTCAAGGACCATTTCCCCATGTCATGCACCAGGATGCTAGTTGACTTCACCGCCCATTGCCAAATCTTCTCCTTTATGGACGATTATTCTGGTTACAACCAAATCAGAATGACGGCAGAGGATGAGGTGGCCATTGCGTTCTTGGCTCCAAAAGGTGTCTTTTGCTACACTGTGATGCCTTTTGGGTTACAGAATGTTGGCACCACGTACCAGCGAGCCATGACAACCATCTTCAAGGACATGATTCACAAGGAGGTCAAGTGCTATGTGGATGACATGGAGGTAAAGTCTGAAACAAAAGCCACTCATGTGCAAGATCATAAAAAGGTGTTTGAGCGGTTGTGGCGTCACCAGCTCAACATGAACCCCTTAAAATTCTTAGGGTTTATTGTGAGATACCATGGGCTGGAGATTGAGCCAGTCAAAATCAAGACAATTCAGGACATGCCGCCACCTACAACCCTCCATGAACTGCGGTCTCTCCAAGGACAACTCACCTACATTCAGAGGTTCATTTCGAACCTTTTAGGGCGATGCAGACCCATTTCACACCTCTTGAAGAAGGACACTCCCTTCATATGGGATGAAGCATGTCAAGCTGCACTCGAGGACATCAAGCAGTACTTGTTGAATCCACTAGTACTCTCTATGCCAGTGTTAAGAAGGCCTCTCATCCTATACGTGACTGTCGTCGACGAGTCATTGGGGCACTCCTGACGCAGAACAATGATGGAGGGAAAGAGACAACGCTCTATCATCTCAGCCGTAGAATGCAAGTGGCTGAGAAGAATTACCCTCCCATCAAAAAAATGTGCCTAGCCTTGATCTTTACGGTACAGAAGCTCTGCCATTACTTGCTTGGCCACGAGGTCAAGTTATTCTCCAAGGTAGACCCGATCAAGTTCCTTATGACCCGACCATGCTTGTCAGGACGTTTAGCCAAGTGGGCACTATTGCTGATGGAGTTCGACATCACATATGTACCATAGAAGCTAGTTAAAGGTCAAGTCATAGCATACTTCCTT
The DNA here is from genome assembly GCF_000471905.2 of Amborella trichopoda. Next base: position 1,528,059 of record NW_006496564.1, on the reverse strand, counting down.
GCGGCTCACCCAATCCTTTTAGAATCTCCTTGATGAAGAAGTAATCTGTGCGGTGCTAACTAGGCTGTGGGAGATGTACTTTGACGGTGCATTCCAGTCTGATAGAGAGGGTGTCGAAGTTGTTTTCCTTACTCCAGATGGAGGAATAATTCCTCTATGCTTCTCACTTGCAGAGGCGTTTTCTCATAATGAAGCCGAGTATCAAGCCCTTATAATTGGACTAAATATCGCCCAGGAGCTAAACTTAGAGCAACTAAATATCTTCGCCCATTTTGAGCTGGTCATCCGAAAGCTAAAGGGGATTTATGGCGTCAGGAAGGATACTCTCAAGCCTTATCATGACACAGCCAAAACTTACATGGCCCAGTTCGATAACTTCTCCCTATGTCATATCCTTAGAAGGCTAAACTCACAGGATTATGCGCTCTCAAAGATCGATGCCACCATCCAATTGTCTTCAACAGGGCCTACTTCAGTCTGGGTAACCGAATGGAGACACTTCAACTTGAGAACCGAAGTTGATGCAAAAAATGAGAGGGATGTCTTCCCTGAGTGTCTGCCTTACCCATTCAGGGAACTTATCGCGGCTAGCGATGTCATCAAGACAGAGCAAGAAATTTCCCAAGGAAAAGAATCCAAGGCTAGGGAGTAGGAGCCCAAATTCTTCGACCTGATGTGTGCAGAGGTTGAACAAGTTGAAGATTGGAGGGAGCCCATCATGGACATTGTAAAACATGAGAGGTTGCCTCAAGATCGGGCAGAATGCAATGGCGTCCGATGGATGTCCACCAAGTACACCCTTCTCAATGGGGATGTCCTCTTTCGTCGGTCATTTGATGGAATCCTCCTCAGATGCGGCGATGAACAAGAGGCATGCAAAGTACTCCAAGAAGTACACTCGGGTATCTATAGGCTGCATCAATTCGGCCCAAAGTTCTACAAGCGCATACGCAGACTCGACTATTACTAGCCTTCCATGGTAGCTGACACCCAAAACTATGCCAGAAGATGTCAGGTGTGCCAAATTCACTCAAGTCTCATTCATCATCCCCCAAAGCCTCTCCATCCTACAGTGACATCATGGCCCTTTTCCCAGTGGGGCATGGACATTGTAGGACCCATTGACCCTCCTTCTACTTTGGGTCATGCCTTCATCCTGGCGGCGACAGACTACTTTTCCAAATGGGCTGAGGTATTCCCTCTCAGACAAGTTCTGGGGATCATTGTGGCTAACTTCGTACGACACCACATCATCTACTGGTTCGGGGTCCCGGACCGAATAATTTCTGATAATGGCCCTCAGTTCAAGAGCCAATATGTGGATCACCTCGTCAACTAGTTCGGCTCTGAGTGGAAGTACTCGACTATGTGCTACCCTCGAGCCAAATGTTAGCTGAGGTGTTCAACAAGACTTTGTACGGGGTGGTACGGAAGTCGGTGTCAAAGTCAAAGAAGAACTATCATGAGAAGTTTCTTGAGGCTCTGTGGGCCTATCGCACTACCACTTGCAATGCTACGAATTCCACCCCTTATTCCCTGGTCTATGGGGGTGAGGTGGTCTTACCCCTCGAAATTCAAATACCCTCACTCTGTGTTGCTATACATCAGGGACTAATTGAGGATGAGAGGGTCAGGCTCCGCTACCAAGAGCTGGATGCCCTTGATGAAAAGAGATTAGAGGCTCAACAAAACCTCGAGCTCAATCAAAGAAGAATGAAGAGAGCCTCTGACAACTCTGTCAAGGTTCATTCATTTGCTCGTGGGGACCTAGTCCTAGCAGTCAAGAGACCGATCGTCATGCATGGGAGTTGTAAAGGAAAGTTCGAGCCTATGTGGGAGGGTCCATTCGTAACGGAGAAGGTTACACCAAGTGGCGCCTATATACTGACGAACTCCGATGGTGAAGAGGCGATGCCCCCTATGAACGAGCGATATTTAAAGAAGTATTATCCCTAACATGGCAATGAACTGCAGTGTGTGCAATAAAAAGATAGAAATGAAGATGGGAAACATCAAGCCAACTCAAAGGAAATTCATTTCTTTTATTGCATTAGAAAAAGTTGCAAGTTACAAACGAAGGCCCATTCTCAGGGAAGTTACAAAGCTCATGAATCTAAGGATAAGAGGACGGTTACAAACCAAAGCTAGAGGCGTTCGTCTTGCATCTGAGGATAAGAGGGCAGTTACAGGCTAAGAGAAACACCCTCCTCGTATAGAAGAAGTAAACCCACCAAAGAAATGCCTGCCCCATGAAGAAGTGGCAAAACCACTTGGAGAAGTTAGCCTCAGTCCCCCCAACAAGAATGGTTACAGGCCAAAAGAAAAAGACAACCACTTACGAGTCCGCTTCAATTCATCTGACGAGTATATCAAACATACAAGGCAGACTTCTCTGGCAAGGAACCGGCCTATGATGGAGCGCATACCCTGTTCACAATGGACGCCCTTCCACATAGCAATATGGACTTCATGGTTGTTCTGGAGGACTTGAATTCCAACACATTGCGGCGGTAAGGCCTTCCGATTTTCCATCTCTTGACCCCCATGCAAGACATCGTCCTCCGAGGTCATCGACGTATGCAACACAATGCCGCGTCCTATTATTACCATGAGCAGGCTAACGCCGCGAGCCTCATGTCCCCAAGCGTGACTATCGCCGTGTGTAACCCAGGGACATGCGAAGGCGGCGCTGAATGTGACTTAATGACAAGCGTGACTTTGAAGCACCCCAACTTCAAATTTCCAGGGGGCATTAACGCCTCTTCGGTTACCGTAATAGTCACCTCTCACCGACAATCCACTTCCTGCGATTTTTCGCCTTCCCCGAAATCGTTCGCGTTTAGTGGGAATTCACTCCCGCCAGCCAGGAAAATCTTTCCCGCCTTCTGCTTGTTGGTGGAGTTAGCAAACAACCATCGAAAGTCCCCAGAAAAAGCTCCCCTAAGTCCCTGCGACCCTACGGATTTCCCTTCTCCCTGGTTTCTCACTTCAGTAGTTCACCAAAGCTCACCGAAATTCTACTAAGTTTTCAGTGAACTCAATGCATCCCCTTCTCCTTCTCCTCCAACAACCACAGAGCTGACAAAACCCTCTGAACTCTCTACGACATCCACTTTAGCATCAAAACGGCTGGAGCAGCTCTCGCCAACAAGGCACCTTTGTAAATTCTGCTAAGGCCCTGAGAGACCCACCCTCTTCCTGTTTAGAAAGCCTCGACACTTGTTGAAAACTCTTTGCAATCATGCTACGAAGCTTCGCACGTTCTGAAACTGGCTCAAAAAATCCATAAGTACCTGTCTCTGCAAGTTTTGGCCAAGAAGTGCTCGCCAAAAAGCCTCCTCAAAAAGCTTTGGCTCTCTCTCTCTCTCTCTAAAAAGCTATATATTATTTTACCCTTCGAAAAACAAGGAATGATGCTCCAGTCCCCAACTCTTGATGACAATAAGACCAGGGTAGGGTGGGTCAAGCTTGAGACCCGAAGCATCATCTTCACGCGCCTCGTCAAGACTTACGCCACGTGCCTCATCAGAAGGCTAGTGTCGCTTGCCCCATCAAGAATTTTACCGAGCGCCTCAACAAAAGACTATAGTCGTGCATCTTGTCTAGGGATTATCGCCGCATGTCTAGTCCAGAGGTCATCATTGCACGTCTCGTCCATAGATCACCACTGCACAGAACGTCAAGGGCTACTCCCATGTGCTTCACCAAGGGACTTAACACTTCACCTAGGCTTATTGATGAATGTGCCACTCCACACTTAGTGTCACGCACAAGCCTTGGCACTCCCCTTTAAACCATCGTCTCTCATCCTCAGGAACTTCATTCCCTGCATCACAATCTCACTCCCCAGGGAGCGCAGTCTCCTATGAGAGCTCTATCCCCCCATGGAGTCACATCCCGTCACCGCTACCATTACGGTCTATGCTGCATGACTTTAAATTGCACTATCACGGTCCGTGCCGCATGACTTTAAACTGCATTGCCACAGTCTGTGCTGCATGAATTTAAACTGCATTGATGCGGTTCGCACTATATGACCTTAAACTGCACTGTCACGATCCATGCTCCATGACCCTAAACTACACAACCAAAGTCCTTGTCACATGACTCAAAATTGTACGACCATGGTCCAAACCATATGACCTTAAACTATAACGGAGGTCTAGTTGCATGACCTTAAACTATAAAGTCCTTGTCACATGACTCAAAACTGTATGACCATGGTTCAAACTATAAGACCTTAAACTATAATGGAGGTCTAGTTGCAGGACCTTAAACTGTAAAGTCCTTGTCACATGACTTTAAACTTACGACCATGGTCCAGATGTGTGACCTTAAACCATAAAGCACATCCTGGCCGTGTGACGATAAAAATCTTAACATCAAGGTCCAAACTATTCGACCCTAAACTGTAGCAGAGGTCTAGTTGTACGACCACAATATAACTTTAAACTGCTTAGCCATGGTCCGAGCTACAAGACCCTAAAACTGTAATGCGCATAACTCCAACTAAACCCCCAGTGGCGTTAGATGTATGCAAAGGTCGTACTCACCCCATCATCTCCAAAGAGTTAAGGCCTATATTGTCCCTTCAACCCATGGTGGGGTTCATCTGTGCTCTAGCCTGTCAGAGTTCCATGCACAACGATATTCATTATCCCCGTGAACTCACACTTGCCCTCCTAATCTCCAGTGGAGTCTCTCTCGTTTACAACTCCTCATAGGGTCACCACCTTCATCTACATCTCTTCGCATGTGTACAGCCTTAACTATTTTTATCCCTAGGGAGTCAGAATGCTATCCACATACCTACCCCCCAGGCAGCCCTACTGACATGGTGATTCGTACTCAGTCCATGCTGCACAACCCTAAACTGCATAGCCATGGTCCAATGTATATGACCTTAAACTATAGCGGAGGTCTATTTGCGCGACCTTCAACTGCACGGTCCTGGTTGCATGATCTGAAACTGCATAACTACGGTCCAAGCTCTATGAACTTAAATCATAGTGTGCATCCTGGCCGCATGACGTTAAATTTCTTTACCAAGGTCTAAGAGGCGCGACCTTAAAACATGCCCATGTTAACCGCACACCCCTTTCACGTGCATTTTTTTACACGCTTTCCCTAACCGACCCTTTTGTGTGCACGTACCCTCTTCTTCTCCCCAACGAGCCTACTTAGGCGCAGATGCCCTTTATGTGCATCTCCATGCATGTCTTCCCTAGCCAGCGCATTCATGTGCGCGGGCCACCTTCACCATCATTCATCTTCCCCCATTGAGTCTTTCCCATGCTCATCAAACGGTAAGCCATCTTTACACCCATATTCACCGTCAGCTAGTGGGTCACCACGTTTCACCTACCATCCAATCAACGCTCCCGAGGCAATTTTATGCCATCCTCCCAAGTGAGTCAAAGTCATCACCAGACTCACTCTGTGGCCTCTACAGACTACTATTCCTTACTGCTACGGTCCAGCGGTATGACCCTAAACTATAGTACGCGTTCGGGCCGCATGATGTTAAAAGGCTTCGCATAGGTCTCGAAGGCACGGCCTTAAAGCATGCCTTCTCAAAAAAATAGGCAAGGGAATGCCATGAGTAAAAATGATGGACGGGTATGGTCACGAAACCATGAGTAAAAGAGTTCCGTGGAAAAAGAAACAAGCACAGAGAAAAACCGAAGAGGGCACCGTGAACAAAAATGGATGAAAAGGGTGGACATAACCACAACGTCATGGGTAAAAGAGCCCACAAATAACAGAAGTTCGTGAAAACCATCCTCACGGTGCCACTTCCCATGTTCAAGTGATAACCCATGAAAGGGCGCTTGGATCGGCAAAGCAGGTTGACACACTTCCACAGCCTTAGCCGACTCCGCATTTTCACAGCTTATCAAGGATTGAGAACCTCATAAGATCTCCCTGTTTTCATGGCTCATCAGGGAGTGAGAACCTCATAAGATCTCCCCGGTTTCATGGCTCATTAGGGAGTGAGAGCACATATGATCTCCCCAGTTTTATGGCTCCTCAGGGAGTGAGAGCCTCATAAGATCTCCCCGATTTCATGGCTCATCAGGGAGTGAGAGCCGCATAAGATCTCCCTGGTTTCATGGCTCATTAAGGGGGAGAGCCACATAAGATCTCCCCGATTTCATGGCTCATCAAGGAGTGAGAGCAACATAACATCTCCCCAGTTTCATGGCTCATTAGGGAATGAGAGCCGCATAAGACCTCCCCAGTTCAACATCAACAAGAATCCTTGAGGGTGAGGACGACGACCAAAAGATCCCTCCGGAAATTCTAAGAGCCATCTCGAAGGCAAGAAACTGATGAAGTCAGGGTCTAACCTGCCACAGGCTTTAGGATAGTCTTCTCCAAACCCCCTAGCCTACATGAGACCAGACTTTCGGGTTAGGTCAGAAGCCCCCGACTGGACCCCGCTATACGGGACCTACTGGAGATACCTTGAGCACCATAAGAAAACCTGGTTTAGCAGCAAATAATACTGATCGAAGGTTTGTAGCATTTGGCCTGCAAAAAAGGGTTGGTTCTATACGAGGAGGTCCTGACAAAGGCCTCACGCTCCAAAACCACAAATAGTCTCTCGAGAGTGTGGACTTTGACAAAGTTCCCTCAAAATTCCTGAATAATTGTACTTCTTAATTCTCTCGAAGCACAACATTCGACGGGGCAAGCTATTGGAAGGTACTTTTCATCAACATGGGGCCCTCGCTCAATAAAGGCCTAGCAAGTAGTGAAAATTACGATAGTCTCATAATAGCCCCAGAACTGGCCAACATCTTCATGGGGTCTCTTAAGAGTCTCCTGCCAAATTTCATCGCATTCCGATATGTCTAAGGTAGTGCAGACTGAAGAATAGTTTCAACATCTCAAATTACTATGGAACCACTACCATTGGATCCGCCACAGTTGAAAACCCCCAAGGGTCAAGGTTCAATTCTAATGGACATTTTAGGAAAACGTTATAGGCGAAGAGTAAAATAGAAGAAAGAGTAAAATAGAAGAAGCCGCACGTTATTCCCATGCGGTCACGCTGTAACACACACCATTGAAGGGACAGTCATGACTAGTGACTCTTGACGCTCATATCTCACCTGTCCAAAGTCAGATTTGGTGAGCATGTTCTTCTAGTCAAGATAAGCGTTTCAATATGTGGAACGTCCCTTGACGATACCCGAGCATGAAGAAACACTAGAGAGAGTTGTTGATCCATGAAGAAAGTGCAAAAAATTCAGCAACGTCGTGCCTCGTTTGAGTGGCCAGATCACACCACTCGCGAGCCCGATCGATGTCAGACCAATTCCATTGTGGGCGTAAGGTCTCGAGCCATCTCTGACCCAAACCCCGTACATGATTATCGGTTGGATTCTTCACATGTAGCCAACGAATAGATTGTAAATTTTGTCACCGGAATCCTTGATTCTGGCCAAAATTCCAAACTTGCAAAATCATCGTTCGGTCACGGAATCAAGTTGCGTTTGGTGTTCGTGATCATAGCGGTATGCTCTGTGTGATTCAGCGAAGAAAACAGTGAAAAACATCAAGGAATGAACAAACTATCGATCCAAAGTTTCAAGATCTACTCAAATATGAAGTCACAAGATCGTGCTCAAAAAACACGATCCATGGCTCTAAGTTGGTATCAAATCGATCGCCATGCTGAGCCCTATAAGAAAAAAATCAACTTATGATCAACCAGACAACAAAATGACCCCGGATCAGCCATGCAAGATCATGCAAGTCTTAGGGCAACACAGAGATTGTTCTGGAATTCTACAACTTTGTAGGAAGGGGTAACTTTGTCATTTTTCACCCTATTTTTTAATTTATTTTAATTCAATTTAATCTTATTTCCAACAATTAGGGTTACTTTTGATCATCCACCCATGTTTGGGGCACATTTCTATATATATGTACCATCATTGTATGCAAAAAAAGAAGAGACAGAGGCACACACAAGAGAGAGTTTTCACTTAATACAAGTTTCTCTTTCTTATCATTGTTGTGTCACGCTTGAGAGAGGGAGTGAGGTGAGAGAAACTTTTGATC
>NW_006496564.1:1495374-1519485 GCF_000471905.2 Amborella trichopoda | reverse complement strand
GTTGTGTCACGCTTGAGAGAGGCTGTGAGGTGAGGAAAATTTTGACTGGTACCCTTAGGTTTGAGGTAAACTTTCTCTCTCTTCTTTTCCTTTTCTTCTTCTCTATCTTTTCTCCCCTCTCTTCTACTTTTTCTTCGTCTGAGTTCCTCGCAGCGGTCATGCACGACAGTGGTGTTTATAATGCAGAAACGAGCAATCTAACGATGTAGATCTCTCAGGTATGACATTTTCAACTGATAAAAATAAATGATAAAGCAATGATAGAGAAAGTGGAAACAATCGAATTCTGATATGAGATCAGATCTGCCCATAAAGGAGCATATCTGCTCTCAAATCTGTGGCAGAGCCAGCATGATCCGAAGCATTTCAAAATACAATTTTCAATCAGAATGAGTCAGAGCCAGATCAAAATAAAATATATACAATAAAAGAAAGGAGGAAATGAAGGAGAAGAAAATACCAAATCGGGCCGGATGGCCCGAGTTTCCTGTGCCTTCGAGGGCTCGCCCGTATCAGAACCGGTTCCTTTTTCCCTTATGGTCCAGATGTCGATCAACAAGTCTCTGGTAGTAGTAGGGTGATTGTGCCTAAGAAGTGGTTTAGAGCTAGGGTTGTTGTGCCCTAGGTCTAGGTTCACTCAAGCTTAAGATGAGGGTTAGGGTTTTCTCAGGGAAGGTCTCTCTAGTCTCCTAGGGTTTTTCTTCCAGTCTAAAGTTTCTAAAGGCTCATCCCTATTCGGCCCTCTCATTTTTTGTCCTTTTATGTTCACTCAAAGTGAGTTCATTTCAACAAGGGATTTGTTGGTGCAGAGTTATCCTATAACCAACAAATCCCTCGGTCAAACTAATCTTTTATTTTTTTAAAATTTGGATTTAACCAACGAGGATAGCATCACGTGGCCAAACCACTCACAAGATAAAACTTAAAAACACGAAAAACGATAAAAACGCGTCTGGGGAAAAATAGGTATGGGTGGCACAGGTTGTGTCGCCTACGGGGCACGAGTCGGGTCGCCCAAGGCTGGGCGGCACGAGTCGTGTCGCCTGGGCTACACGCCCTGCAAATTGAAAATTTTCTTTTTAGATATGTTCCTTAGCCTCTTGTGAGGCTACCAGAAAACGTTTGGGTAAAAACAGATGTTTTTACTCTCTTTAATGAATTTTTTAGTAAAATAGGGCATTTGTAGGATGACTTGGGTGACACGCCCTGTGTCACCATGGCGGCACTCCCCATGTTGCCCAAACCAAAACTTGTCCAAATTGATATTTTTTAATTTGAGTGTCTTCCTCATCCTCTTGCGAAGCTCTTATAGAAAATGTGAGTCAAACGGATTTTCTTACTATTTTTAATGATTTGTTTCCGTAAAACAACACATTTACTAGATTTGGGGCCAAAACAGGCATCTGCTGGGTTCTGGGTTGGCATAATGGTTACGGCTCAATGGGTAAGTTGTGTGACCTATGGATTTTGGGTTTACTAGGCCAATTTGATCTTAAGGATCTAAGAAAACTATAGAACTTGGCAGATTCAAAGCGAGTGTTTACAGTTGCCCCTCTTTGGCACTCCTTGTCCTTCGAGGGACAGGAGAGTGGCAAAGAAGTAGACACGTTGTCGTTCCCTAGACACATTGTCGTTCCCTATCCTTCGAGGGCAAAGTGAACATGAATTCCCTGACTTTCGAGGGACAGATGAGTAACAACAGTAGACTCTCTGATGCTTCCTGCCCTTTGAGGGACAGGAGAATGAATGTCATCCCGATGTCACGTGGGCAGATGGCACACCAACTATCCCTCCAAGTCATTGCACTCCCATGCTCACCCACCTAAGGCATTTTCATCTAAGGGTTTTTGGCGTGAGGTGTCGTCGAGTTAAGCAAGCTTGAAACTCGCGGTGGATTTTATAGTCATGCAACTTGACCTCAAGGTTTTCTCAGTTTGAAATTTTTAACCCTGGCAATTTCTTTGATTTCCTTAAGGGTTTCTTAAGGCTATCTATAGGAAAAGGCTTTCTATAGGATGAGACTTGTCTGATCAATTCTGAATAGAGAGGCGAGGCAGCAACACAGTAATTGTGGCAATGCGGTGTTCATCATATACGGGTGTCCAAGCTCCTTTGTTTTTACAAGTCTTTTTAGAAATTTTTGAATGTAGGAAGAGATTTGAAATAGAACCCGGAGCAGGGACAAGCTACGATTTTAACAAAGAAATTAAAGTTTTTGAAAACACGAGACATATGGTGAAAATTTTGAAAAGAGAAAGATATTTCGAAAAACAATGTTGGTTAGCAATTTCAACTCCTGCAACCATAGAGCTTTCTAAGCAGTTTAACGTCATGCAGCAATGGATGATACACCTGACCTTTTACATCATTCGGGGATAGACAATAGTTGTCTTGGCTCTTTTATGTTGCACGAGTTTGACATTGAACTGGACATGACCTTTTATGTCATACAGGGCTAGACGTTACCTGTCTTAGCTCTTTTACATTACGCGAGTTTGACGTTGAACTATGACCCGACCTTTTATGTCATACGGGGCTAGACGTATTAGCTCGACATTTAAGTGTCGCTCAAGTTTGACGTGTTAGCTCGGTTTTTTAATGTCGCACGAGTTTGACGTGTTAGCTCGGGTTTTTAACTTCTCACGAGTTGACAGTAGCTCAGCTTTTTAACGTCGCACGAGTTTGACGTGTTAGCTCGGCTTTCTAACGTTGCACGAGTTTGACGTATTAGCACGGGTTTTTAACGTTGCACGAGTTTAACGTGTTAGCTCATTTTTTTAACGTCGCACAAGTTTGACGATCTGAACCTGGTTGTAACAATTTAACCTCTTGATGGAGGAAGTCCTTTCTAAAGAAGTTTTGTTTTTTTTTTATTAAAAAAGGACAGTTTTAACAATCAGATGGAAAAAGGCATTTTCAAAAGGGATGGGCCTTACAGTTTTGCCAATTATGGCACCTATGGTGGTCATTTTCTTTATCAAATTTTACCCAAAGATGATGAAAGGATTTTCTTGTGGGATTGTGAGAACTCAAAAGTGTTGAAGTTGTCTTTTTACCTTTGGAGCTTTCATCTTGTGCTTCGCAGATCCATAAATAGTTCTCTGGATTCTTGCCAGACTTCCATCTTGGAGAGGTCTCGATGTTATCCCAAGGTTCATTGAAGTCACTTCGGTTTTCCATTCATGTCACCCTTCCACATATGTTTTAGTTGGTTCTGTTGGGAATTTGTAGGGTTTAGGAGGAGTCTTCATCTTTAAGGTTTGCTTGTGCAGTATTGTTGGAAGACTTTTTTGTATTTGAGTTTTTTGAATCGAAAGCTCCTTCTTGGATATGTTTTATTCTTTTTACCCGTGATGCCATTTCAATTTTTCGCCACATCAAATTTCTTTTTTCTTTAGTTTTTTTTTTCTTTGTGGTGCCTTTTTAGGTTTTCACCACTCTTTTAAGCCCGTTACGGGTAGTAATTCTTGAGATACATCGCATTAATGGGGTCGTTGAGTTCGTACACCTCCTGATTTTTTATTTTGTAAGAATTGCTTGTGTGCACTCGGATAACCACGAATGGCCACCCCCAATTAGGTTTGAACTTGCTTAAAGGGTGTGGATTTGTAGGAGTGTGGTAGAGTTTCTTGAGTGCCATGTCCCTTTCTTTGAACTGTCAAGCAACAACATTTCTTTGGTGTGCCCTGTCGATGCTACACTGATAAGCAACGATATATTGTGTTGTTCGCAATCGTCTTTCATCCAAATTAACGAGAGCAGCGATTCGTGCTTAGATCTTTAGTTCGTCATCTACATTTTTATAAACAAGCACTCAGAGAGATGGTATCTCAACTTTAATGAGTAGCACTGCTTCCATACAATACACCATTGAGTATGGGGTCACACCAGTAGGAATCTTCTAAGTTGTCCAGTAGGCCTATAGCCTGTCGTTTAACTTTTCGTGCCAATCTTTGCCACCTTCTATTATTCTGAGAAGTCCTTTGTTTGTGGCTTTTGCTTGTCCGTTTCCTTAGGGATAATAAGGTGTGGAGAATTTATGCGTTATCCTAAATATTTTGCACACCTTAGTGGCCTTTTCATTCTTGAAATTAGATCCATTATCAGTAATGATGGATTCAGGAACATCGAATCTGAGCACAATGTTGTTCTTTATGAAATGGGCAACATGTTGTCCCTCAATTTTGATAAATGATGTGGCCTCTACCCATTTTGTGAAGTACTCTGTAGCCGTTAATATAAAACGGTGGCCGTTTGAGGCTTTCGGTGAGATCATTCCAATGATATCAAGACCCCACATGGTAAAGGGCCATACGAGTGGTGTTGAGTTGAGTGGTACGGATGGTGCATGGATGAGGTCTCCATAAAGTTGACATTTGGGACACCTCTTAAATATCTTCCAACAATTGTCAGCCATGGTGGTCCAGTAATAGCCTTTGCGCCTGATTTCTAAGCTAACGCGGTTGCCCCAGAATGACTCCTTCATTGTACAACTCTGTCAGTAATTGGTTGATTTCTGGCTGATCAAGACAACGTAGAATGATGTCATCGAAGCAGTTCTTGAACAGGAGATCACTTCTTACCAACAATCCCATAGAAAACCTTCGTAGGGCTTCTTTATCCTTTTTGGTGGCTCCTTCGGGGTATGACCTATCTTTTAGCAGGTACAGAACATCGTGGAACCATGGTTTTGCCTTAACTAAGGCATCTGAGTCAACAAGAGACACTTCCCCATCATTCTCATTTTCTTGCTCTACTTCTTATTCGATCCTTGATGGGGAAGGGTCATGTTTGTTCCTAATGTAAAATGGTAGCGTGATGATTTCTGAAGGAATATCAACCATTGAAGAAACACAAGGGTGTCAGCGAACAACTTATTTTCCGTAGTTACGTGCTGAAAGGATATTTTCTTAAAATATGGGATAACCTTTTCCACCTTTTCTTGATAGGGTTTGAGATTTCCTTCCTTCACCTTCCAAATCCCTTGAACTTGGTTTATGATGACTAAAGAGTCATCAATCACTCCTATCTGCTGGATTTTCATTACCATGGCATTCTCAAGCCCAGTTATCAAGGCTTCATATTCAGCAATGATATTGGTACATGGGAAATTCAATATAATGGTTGTTGGCATTAAAATCTTCTCGGGTGAGCATAGTATGGCTCCTATACCTGACTCGTATTCGTTCCTTGCACTGTCAAAGTATAGCTCCTAGATTGAGTCCTCAATTATGAAGAGGTTTTCATCAGGAAGATCCGTGTTGACGAGAGTGTTATCTGACAGCGTGTGTTTAGACAAGTGGTCAGCAATGACTTGTCCTTTGATCAATTTTTGAGTAACCTATACGATCTTGAACTTGCTCAAGAGCATTCTCCACTTCGCCAAACGTCCATTAAGTATTGGTCTTTCCAATAGGTACTTGAGTGGGTCTATTTTTGCTATGAGCTTGACTGAATGAGATAAGACATAATGTCTTAACTTCTGCATGGCCCACACAAGGGTCTAGTAATGCTTCTCCTCATCCGTGTGTCTCGTCTCATAGTCAACCATGGTTTTGCTAATGTAGTATATCGTTTGTTCTTTTCCATGGTCATCGTATTGTCCTAACATTGCCCCCATGGTCTTGTCTTTCATAGATATGTATAAGAGCAAGTGTTTATCTGGACTGGGAGGACTAAGGATGGGAGGTGTAATGAGGTGCTCCTTGATTTGATTGAACGCTTCTTGGCATTCATCATCCCATATGAATGGGGTATCCTTTTTAAGGAGCTTATTGAACGGCGCACTCTTGTCTGCCAGTTGTGAAATAAAATGCTTTATGGCTTGTATGCGACCTTGAAGCCCATGGATTTCTCTGATGTTCCGGGGAGGGGGCATTTCGGTGATGGCTCGTATTTTAAACATATCAACCTCAATGCCTCTTTAGCTTACTATAAAGCCTAGTAATTTGTCGGATTCAACTCGAAAGGCTCATTTATGTTGATTGAGTTTGAGTTGATGTTTTTAGAGTCTTTCGGAAATGGTTCTCAGGTTGTTGAGATGATCAAGCCTGGTCTTCGACTTGACCAGAATGTCGTCAACATAGTCTTCCATAATGGTGTGCATCAAGTCATGAAAGATGCTGGTCATTGCCGGCTGATAAGTTGCCCCTGCATTTTTTAGGTCGAAGCGCATGACACAATAGCAATAAGTTCTACATTGCGTTATGAATGAAGTCTTGGTTTGGTCTTCTTCTACCATGAAGATATGGTTGTAACTTAAGAAGCCATCCATGAATGACAACATCTTGTGCGCCGCAGTGTTGTCAACCAAAGCATCTATATTTGATAATAGAAAATTTTTTTTGGGACATGCCTTGTTGAGGTCTCTATAGTCGACACACACTTGGATCCTCCCGTCTTTCTTGGGTACGACCACTATGTTGGCCATCCATTCTAACTAATCGACGGAGATAATGAACTTCGCCTTGAGCAGTTTATCGATTTCTTTCTTAAGTTTGAGCTCAAGGTGAGTCTTTTGACATCGGAGTTTCGATCTTACAGGCTTCACCCCTTTGTTGAATATTAGGTGATGTTGCACCAATGCGGGATCTAACCCTGACATAACATCGTATGACCAGGAGAAGACATCGCGATATTCCTTAAGAAAGGAAATCATATTTTCTCATTCCTCAGTAGATAGAGAGGTTCTAATCTTGGTTAACCATGGGTCCTTCTCAGTTCCTAGGTTTACGTCAATCGTTTATTCGAGATAGCGGTTGGGTCACCATCGTACCTCTTTTTGAATTGCTCAACATGAGAAGTGAGTTGCTCAGGTTGAGGGATTTCTTCAGACTCTTGGCTCTCTTGATATTTGTCGTGTTCGTCCAATTCGTCGTCTTGGGTATTGTGCACCATTATCGGGCTATCTAGAGTGTTCGCAATGTTTAAAATTCGTTTCATCTTTATCAATCTTATCATGTTATGAGTTTTCAACAGATTTTGAAATAACACAAGAGGTGTCCCTTATGGGACTTGCGAGAGATGTGTTGGGGACTAGACGTGCTGGGTGATCAGATGGCCACCCTGCACCTATCCGTTTTTTAGCACCAAGACTTGAAGGTGCCGCTAGTATGCTTCCAACAATTCTCGAGATAGCGGAGTGATCGACCAATTCTTTTCCTGGGTTTGGATGGGCTAATGAACACGCTTGGCTATGTTAGAGCCGATTGTGCATACCTTCAAATCCAAGTCAGCAAAAAGGTCTTCAATTCCTAGTTCTTGTGTGCTGAGAAGAAGAGTTAGTCCCGACTGTTGGGGAATCAAGGATCACCTTCAACCATTTTGAAGGACGAGCATCGAGAGGGTCGAGGCTTTGAATGCCTCCAGATACAAAACTCGGATAGCATGAAGGCTTCATCTGACTTTGAAATAGGGTGAGAGAACACCCGAGACCTCTTCGATCCCCATTTTCAGTTTTGGCTTGGAGTGATTCAGAAATCGCCTCCGTTATGCCTTGCCCTTGACTCCCCAAGCCTTGGCCTGGTTGGAAGCGTTGGGAGAAGAGCATGTGCCAAGGTTCGAGGGACCCGAGACCATACCAATATTAGCATTAGATGATGTTCTCCATCAATGTGAAAGTTTGCAAAATTTGAGGAACAGGATCGCCGGGCTCTAGATGTAAGGTAGCACAATCGGCTTGCTCAAAGGATGCGTGTGGGATTTCTCAATGCTCGACCCCTACGGCTAGCTTCCCATTATGTATACTAAGATTGAGAAAAGCGGGGGGTTCAGCATATACGTTCGCGATGCCTTTTTTTATTGGAAATTTGAGGCATTGATTGAGTGTAGAGGTGACCACGAGGTTTTCATGCAGCCACGGTCTTCCTAGCAACATGTTGAATGAAGGTTTTATGTCCAAGACATAAAACTTTATCACTTAGATGGTACGATTGATCTTTAGTGTGAGAGGCAGTATGCCTTCAGCTTGTCGCTTGATTCCGTCGTATGAAGCGATAGTTAGTTGGCATGGCTCGAAGTCATCAGGACTTTTGCCTATCTGCTTCACTGTTTTCATAGGGCATATATTTAAGGATGTCCCATACTCAACAAGCACTCTCTGTATCTCATATACTTGCATAAAAATGGTGATGTGCAGAGGTTGAACATGAAAGCGGTTGAAGCTGACTGGAATGTCATTGTTTGTGAACACGATTGGCATTAGCGCCGTCAATTGGTTGATCATTCCGCACAACTCATCCTGTTGTGTGTTGCTTGGAATGTGTCTTAGAGAGAACCCTTTCAATCTAGGTTCTGTGTACTTGTGAGTTGACGAGTAGCTCCAAGATGGACATTTGAGTCTGGATCATCCCGAGATTAGCCGGTAGATCGTAGGTGGTCGCAAATCCTTGAGTTTCTTTATTCAGCTCGTGATCTGAGGGCTCTGCTGGTTGTTTAGCTTTCAGGTGTTTCTCATTCTTTCATGGAGAGTGTTGGCCATCAATTGAATGGGTTTGAACACTCGGCCTCTTCGAGTTAAGGAATCAACCTCGCCAGCTTGAGCTCGATGGGGTCAACCCTAGCAAGAGTAATGGGAAGCCCTAGCAAGAGTACTATGAGACTTTGTGGTGTTGGCCCCTTGTTTGGAAGATGATGCATTTTCATTGGTTCTGACAATATCAGTTTCTAACGTATCATCTTCGTCATATTGGTCCCATTTGGGAAGGTTATCGAGGTTTGAAGATGAAGGGTTTCCTCTTAGAATGCTCAAGGGTTCTTCTTCAGGATCTAGAAAGTGATGGTCACAAGCCAATATGAATAGACTAGGATCCTCTTCTTCTTCGTCTCCACTCTCAACCATGTGAATGATGATGTTCTCTTTCGAGTCACCTTGTGCTCCCGGCTTTTCGGTCGTTGTGACCATATTTTTGGGAAGAGGGTCTGTGAAGATACCCATCTTTTGATTAAGATCTTCGATAGGTTGATTTCTAGGTGCGATAGTGATGTCCCCCCTATTTATTAACCTATGAATCACCTGTTTCAAATATATGTAGTTTTGAGTATCATGAGCATGGTTTTGATGCCATTTGCACCACTTGCTCTTATCAGTGACTTTAAACGGTGGTTCGGATGGTGGCGGGAGGTAAACCATGTTTCTAGCCAGGAGTAATTCCAACACTTTTTCTAGTGGGTCTTTAGGATGAGTGAAATTATCCTCTTACCTTTGGTTATTATTTCGAGCATTGCCTTTAGGGTGACCCCTTCGGTTTTGGTTCTGATTGTTATGCTGAGTGGCTGAACCTTGAGCCGGTCCGTTAACAACAATCTCATTAACCTGACCGAAAGCTTTTCCCTTGTTATTGTCTTTTCTCTTATTTTGGGGAGTCATTATTGGTTTATTGTCGGGCCTGGTGCTAGAGGTGTCCCTCTTGCCCTTTCATGTCATGCCACCCACTTGATCATGGAGTCGAAGGAGTGGGGGATAAGACCTTGGTTGAAAAAGGTCCTGTATTTAGGAGCGGCATTCTCCAAGGCCATAGAAATTTTAGCAGGGTCTGTCAGTGGGCATTCTATGACCCGAATTGACACCTTGTAGAATCGACGGATGAAATCCTCCAAGGATTGTCCTTGATTTTGCTTCATTGCATTGAGCTTACCTAGGGAGAGATTCTTGGTGTCGACCCGCGATAGTGAGAGACGAATAGGTTAAACATTTCGTTTCGAGTGATGTGTGGTTGAGCAGACATAGTTCTCCGATGCCAGTTCAAGGCCTCGCCAGTCAATGTGTGCAAAAATATGGCCTTCAGCTGGTTTGGTCAGTCTCACAAAGCTCTCACGGAGAGGAGATACGCGTTGACGTGAGCATCTAGATCGCTCTTCTCATTAAACTTGTTTCTAAATTCTGGGACAACAAATCCCGAGGGAAGGTCCTCCATGCCTCCAAGGGTCTCTTGAACATTAACCTTTGGGGGGAGAATTTCATGCATGCCCATTCTTTTGGGCATATCTTTCATAGCTTTTAAGGTACCTTCTTGTTGAGTATTTGGAGTGACAGCAGGCCCACAGGTCGGTGGGTTCCCAAGCTGTAAGTTGAGATTTGGGGTACATGTTGGCCTGCGTGGGCCTGAGGTTGATGGGCACGGTCATCGGGGCGATTTGATACATTTGTGCCTGAGGGCCGTACTGACCCGTCGGTGTCGCCACGAGTTGTAGAAATTGCACGGTTTGTTGAACCGGGTGAACCAGAGGGACCGATTGAAGAACCAGTTGACTCGGTTGTGCTAGGGGTTGACCTATACCACTAACTTGGTTTGGGTTCAACCCGTAAGCTGGGACATGAACAGTGTAACCTAGTTCAACTAAACTTTTAAGGGCAGCTTGGACGCCCATCTTTCCTAGGGGTCGGTTTTGGTTGACACCTTTGCTCCGTACAATGTTAGGAATCTCATGAACAGTACTATGGTAGCTCGAGGCTGGGTCGGATTCCCTAGACCTAGGTGGGTCTTGGTTTTGAGATCGTTGCACCTCGGGGTTATCTTGGTTCAAGTTGTGGGAATTGGGGTTAGATGCTGCATGAATTTCTTCCCTCACTCGACTTCTACTTTGGTTACCTAAAATCCCCTGTGGGAAGACGCCTAGTTGGACCCCCTGACTATCAAAGTTTTTCTGGCTGAGTTAACTTTTCAGATCACACTGATTTCAGGATTAGGAGTGGACCCTTGAGGCTCTGCCTCTAGCTGAAGACCTACGCATTGGATAATGGATTGGTCTGAGGTCTATTGATAATTCCAAGGGATTGCAGCGTATTAGTCCCTAGGTTTAGGCAGGTTAGGCTAAGAATTGACCGTGGAGCAATCATCATCGTCGCCTCGAGTGACCGACATGGTGACTCTCTTTGGCTGGGTTCTAGAGTCTAGATTAGGGTGAGATCTAGACTCTACGATTTAGGGCATGCCTAACCTGATTCTAGGGGCAAGACCTTAACTAAGACCTAAGTTAATACTAGACTGAAACCTAGACTTACTAGACTCAATGGGTTTTGGTTCAAACCTTGAACTAGGGTAAGCCTAGTCTAGCTCTAGAGGTAATTCTATGTTTAGACCTATGCTAGAACCTAGTCTAAGATCTAGACTAGATGGGTACGAGTCTACGTTCAGACCAAGTGTGGGTCTATGTTCGGACCTGGGTGTGAGCCTAGTTCGAACTTGGACTGAGCTGGATGCGAGCCTAGGCTTGGACCAAGAGGGTCGTGATAATCAGATCAGGTATGGACCCGGACTGGATCAAAGTTGAGCTAAGCACGAGCCCTTGGCTCAGACCAAAAGGGGGCCTTGGTTCGAACCTAGGTGTGAACTTGGTTTGGACCTGTGCTAGGCTGGGTATAAGCCTGAACTTGGACCTAGAGAATTTTGATGATTAGACCAGGTATGGACCCGAACTGGATCAAAGATGAGCTAAGAAAGAGCTTTCGGCTTGGATCAAGGGGGCCTAAGTTCAGACCAAGGCGAAACCTAGTTCGGACCTGGGCTAAGCTGAATACAAGCCAGGACTTGGACCCAGAGAGTTTTGATGATCAGACCAGGTATGGACCCAGATTGGATCAGAGATGAGCTAGGAACGAGCCTTCGGCTCAGACAAAGGGGGCCTAATTTCAGACTAAGGCGAAACCTGGTTCGGATCTGGGCTAAGCTGAGTACAAGCCTTGACTTGAATCTAGAAGCTTCAGCTCGGACCAAAAGCGGGTTCGGACTGGAATCTAAGATTAGCCGTTAGAAATAAGCAAGCAAGAACACAAAAAGTTTTGACCTAGTACAATATATAGGTAGGCTGGGCTTGAGAGTGGGTTCCTAACTATTGAAATGCGACTAGGCTGATATAGGTCCCCACATAGATGAGCGCAAAGAATTACGGAGGGGCGCTCATAGTTAAAGTTACGCGAATCCCAACTGCCTCGACTCTCAAAGCTAGGATCCCCTCACGCCGTTAACGTGGATTTTGGGGTTTTCGAAATATTTGTTTGTTGTTTTCCTGGTCACTCTCGGTCTAGTGTGTGCTGAAGTGTGTAAAGAAGAACACAATTAAAAAAAATTCAAGCACACAATGCAAACAAAACAAGAAAGGAAATAAGTCAGCGCTCAGCACTGATCGTGCCTAGCAATGCGTGCTTCTAGGGGAAACTCGTTCAAAGCACAGTATAGATAGAGGGGCAAGCAAGCCTTAAGAAAGTGAAGTCAGAACAATGAGACCAAGCACAGTCTGTGCTAAGTCGAGCGTGGCTAGAGTCGAGAGTGACTTGAACGGGACACGGTTAAGGGAGGGTGCAAGCAGCCTTCGATGTATTTTTTTTATTTCTTGATCGCTTTTAACTTTGATGGAACACATTTAAACTAAGCATGGTGAAAGAAGGGAAAATATGGTTTTAGTTAAAATTAACAGACTAAAATAAAATAAAAAGTTAGAAATAGCACAGACCTATTTGAATAGTTTTTTTATATTTTTTAAAAAATTATTTTAAGTCAAAGCTTGGTCAACAAAAAGCCCAAAGGCTCTATATTTTAAAAAAAACTATTTTAATTCAAAACTTGGTCAACAGGAAGCCCAAAGGCTCTGGAAAAGGCTTGTGGGGTCCTAAAGGCTCTGGGACACTTACAGCTAGGCCACACGGGTGGTGTCACAAATTTTTTTTTTTTTTTTTTTTAAAAATATTTTTTTTATTTTAAAAAATATATATTAATTTTTTTATTTTGTTTTTTTAAAAATTTATGAAATAAGACTAATTTAAACTTGGAAGAAGTAGGAAAAAAAAAAATTTATGATGAAATAAATTAAAACAGAGTAAGGCACGACAGTGTAGATTGAACTGATTTATAACAAGTAAAATATTTTTTTGATATTTTTCAAAATTTTATTTTGATCTGAAAATTTTTTAACAGTCACAAACAATATCCTAGAACAGATCTGCAAAGTTTCAGAAGATTATGAAACGTTTGAATTTGGGCGACACGGGGAGTGTCACCTTGGATCTGGGCGGCATTGTTCGTGTCGCCCAAGTGACACTGTTGGTGTCACCCAGAAAAATCAGGCTTTTCGCAGCATTGAAACCCTAGATCCTGGTTACTGGCTACTTTTGAGACTTTTTTTACTGAAAACAGTGAATAAAAATTGTATTATAACGCTTGGATCAAGCTCGGAATGCCCCACGGTGGACACCAAACTGTTTATGATGTTAAGATCAGAGAGATCGTCATCAGAATATCTATCCGATTTTGTATCATAAACATAGACAAGCATAAAACATGACATAGTTGTTAAACATCAGAAGAGTCTTTTTAGGTCTTTTAGATCTTCTCAATTCAACGCCATGTAAATATTCTTTGAGTGTTTGCATAATTTAGTTTCTTGTCTTAACGACTATCATGTTGGTTCTCATGATTGCATTTCACCTCCACAGTTTTTACATATGGCTCTTTCTCTGAGTAGAATTTTTTTGAAAGTAATATCTTATCTTGATGTTAATAGGATCCCACATCTGTACCGCTTTATACATGTCCAAACGTCGTCTCGTATCTTGTAGTTAACAACAACATAGGTTTGATGCGCTCTCTCAAGCCGTAAAACAAGGTTTTCTTTCTCTAAAGTACCCACCCAATATAGTAGGATATTCTCATCCATGAGGATATCATACCCCATAGGACATCTTTTAGGAATAGTAATCATGTAACAATTTTTTTCCCTTGATCCATGGTTTCACCACCAATAATCCATATCTCTCTCTATTTGATTTGCATAACATATCTTTTCCTGCCTCTCAAATAAAAGATTCCATGTTTGATGCTTGCAAGACTCATTCCAATAATTGATCCTTAATCAGGAAAAGATCTCTCTTCCTTTCTTACATTATGAGGGTTCTAGCACATACTGCATCAGAAATTGTATAGCTTGTTCAAGATAAGGGTGTTGTTCAATTTGGTCTGACTCCACTTTTTTTAGATAACAAAGTACGATTCAGATTTTTCATGATTACATATTGCATGAGAGAATTAAACATATTAAAATTAATTATCGTTTCATTCATCAACATATTTTTATGGGATTCTTATTTCTCCGAAAATCTTTTCACCAAGGCTTACCCAACTACACGTTTTTGTTATTTTTTGTCCAAACTCCAATTGCACTCCCTCAAAACATCCTGAGTTTGAAGAGGGATGTTATAGAAAGCGTATATTCTGTATACATTTTATAGCATGTAAATATTTTAAGGTTCATGTACACACCACTCAAGGTATATATGTGTGTGTGAACACTCAATCAGGGTTGCGAACACCTCTGTGTATATAGATATATAGGAAAAAGTTTATATAGAGCTCAGGCTCTAAACAATTAAATTAGAGCCCACCTCAAAAATTTCACTAGAAGTGGTTGTTTTGATACCCAAATATCCTCAAATTGATTATCTCGACATCAAGATACATGAACATGAGAAAAACATGGATTTCAAGTTTTGGAAATAGAACATCTTGTAACGGATTTTTGGACTGTCAATTTTCAACATTTTCAAGTTTTCACAGATCTGCTTGATCTACACTATTTTTTAAGCTTTAAATTTTAAAATTAAAGATGAAAATATATTTTAAGGCTATCAAAAAGATTTCCAGTATTGAAACCACATTTCTCGACACTATTTGAAGGTGTTGTTTACTTTGATTGTTTAGAGTATGTGTGTGTGTGTGCATGTGTGTTTAATACTCGATGAAACAAATTTCTCCATACATAAATATGAGATGTTTACAAAGCAAGACAAAGCATGGGGTGGTGCAATTGATCTTGAATGTAAAATCAGAAGTTAGATGGTGGCCACCATTGAAATGGTGTGTTAAAGTAAACTTTGATAGTAATTCCTTTGGTAACCCCGGTAGAGCTAGTATAAGAGTTTTTGTACATAATTCTAAAGATATGGTGATAGTTGTATACTCGGGACGTTGTTGTTCTCTTATGGCTAATAATTCAGAACTTTTGGCCATCCTATAAAGTCATAAACTTTCGAGAGAGCGATGTGCTGATTTTTTATTTACATTTTTTGTTAATCCAACATGGTTAATCCATTTTTTATTTACCTTTTTTGTCTTTTTTTTTATCTCAATTTTGAAATCTTTCTTCTATTGGTGCTTATTTGAAATTTGAACCTCACACTGTATTTCCATGGTTCATATCCCCTTAATGACTGTGCTGCGAGGCACCAAAGCCGGCAATAGTGGATAACTCCTACCCCGGATTTGGTGACAGTAATTAGTGCGAGGAGACACAGGTAAAAGGTGCGAAAATTATGTAGTACAATGCACATAGAAGAGCATCTTTTTCTTCTATATAACCAAATATGGCGGTTTCCCCCAATAATAATTATTGAATATCATGAATATCTCTAATTGATAAGAGTAATAATTAATATAATGAAGGATGATAGTTAGACCTTGTCAAATGACCATATCTTTTCCCCATGCCCACAGATTTTCTTTCTAAATTAAATGAGTAAAACAGGGAAAGATTCATGGGTTCCTAAAACGCTTTTTAGCTGTTACAACTATTAAAAGAGAGTTATAGAAAGTTCTTTTTTCCAAAAAAACAAATGTCGAGTAAAATACAGGAATTCTGACTTCAAAAAACTTTTGAATCCATCATCTCAGCCTTGAACATTGTGAAAATAAAATAGGATTTTAAGCACTAGGAGTAGTGTATATTATAATATATTATCTTGATGGTCCATTTTGCTCATAGATCTGCAAGATCTGTACCATTTTTTGGTGTCAAGATTTTAAAGCCACATGGAGATTTTTGATGCTGAAAGTATGTTCCTGAAGAAATTGTGAGGTGAAGCTTTACTTTGTTTTCATAGAGACTGGGCTTGTACAAACTGCATCCTTATGGTTCCATAAGTTCCTATTATAAATTTTTTTTGCAAACTGAATATTTGCATCATGGAAAAGGAAAATTAAGAACGGAAATTGTATCTAGGAAGAAGGAAAACGCTAAAAAATAAAATAAGCACTTAATAAAATAAAATAAAAAAAACAATATTTTTAAATAAATATGACAAAATCAGAAAAAAAAAAAAAGTCAAAGTTGAAGTCTCCATTGATGGAAAGTATCTCATCAATGAAAAGGCATCACGCGTGCATTTGGACAGAGCTGCAGTCTCACAGCTTGTGAGGGATGGTAAAATAAAATAAAATGAAAAACTAAAAAAAATGCGGCATTTCATCTTATTTTTAGACATTAACTTGCAGTAGTTCTATAAATTTCGCACTTGGACTTAGGATCCTTTTCAGTAGTGCTTCCTCCTCTTCATAGTTCTCTGCTCTCTCTGTACAACAGGTTCTCTTCCTCAAAAAGTTGCTTTGCCCAAAAATGTGAGAAAAACAAAACTCACTCCTCTTCTGTTTAGAATTTAGTTTAGTTTTTGTTTATTTATTCTCCTCTTTTTTCATTTGATTGGTTTGTTTTTTTTTTTTTTGTCCCTTCTCATGCTACAGGATTTGTTTTAGAGTCTCTCTCCTTCATCAACATCTCTTTGAACATAGATATGTCTTGGTGTTCTACTAAATGTATATTCCCTTTGC
This sequence comes from Amborella trichopoda, assembly GCF_000471905.2. The sequence goes on along the minus strand of NW_006496564.1, from coordinate 1,502,893 downwards.
AAATAAGTTTTCTCCTGATTCTTATTTTATTTCAGTTTTTTTAATCTCAGTATTTTCTCTGTATCTTTCTTTCTTTTCTTCTCTCTTCCTGCCATAATATATGCTAATATTGCTTAATGGGTTAACAGATTATCAGAAATACAAAGTTTTGGTTCCTTATTTGTCTCTGTTCCTTGGCCCATATTCCCTTCAGAGTGGTTTTTGAAGGACTTGTTATTATTTATATTCCTTTTTTGGTTGCATGATTTATCTTGCAATTTCTATGTGCTTTTTTTTTTTTCATGCATAGTAGGCTTGCTGCGGCTTTCTCTTTCGATCTCAACGCAGTTAAGAGTGATGGAAAGATGCACCACTGTGTATTCTCTTTCTTCTCTCCTCTTACATGGACATGACCTGTTGAGTTTGAGATTTGCACTTCATTTTCTCTGCTTGATTTTGCCTAACATATTTCTCTTTCTCTCTTGCACTTACTGGTTGATCCATAGGAACTCCATTGGGTATTCGATTCCACACCAGGCATGTGCATCGTGCCGCCACCAGCAGACAAAATGCGCACCATTCTGCCCCATGCGTCCCTTCTTCCCTGCCTTTGAGATGGAAAATTTCAAGAATGTTCACTATGTATTCGGTGTTGGCAACGTGAAAAGGCTTATCGGAAGTTATGCAAGCGTTGAGGACAAGGCTAAGGTTATCAGCAACTTGAAATTTGTGGCTAACGAAAGAGTAAAGCATCCTGTATTCGGTTCCTATGGCGTGATGCTCCAGCTCAGAAGGCAGATCAAAGATAAACAGACTGAGCTGCAAAACCTCCGCAATCACATCACCCTCTGTCGGGCACAACAAGCCCAAGGTTTGCATCAGCTTCACCAAGTTGGCTCTTATCTGGCAGGACACCAGGAAGCAACTGGATCTACGCTCAATCTTCTTAATTAACACAGCCTCATTCAATGCTAGCACAGCCCCCTCATGCTGTCCCCTAGTCAGTTGGACCTTGATTAGAAATCTGAAATCAAATTTTACAAAATGATGTTGTGATAAACTGAAATCCTTAGTTTTATGCTAATAGATAATATCAACATAAGCAGCATTTTGTTTTCCAATCTAATATGGTAAGAGAATTTAACAGCATTGAGCTCATCCAACTCATTATATTTGGTATTTTTTTCATCTCAATCTAGTTTTCCGAGTCTGATATTTCTATTTCTTTTCAAACAGCTAGATCGATATTGGGAGCGTGACTTTCTTTGCAATTAATACCTAATATATTCAAATGGTCAATACAGATTGGCATCTTCAGTGTTCCATAAAAACATTATACAATTAGCTCATTAACTAACAGGAAATTGAATTTTTTCAGTACATTTTCCATGACGTTGACCTTGCTGTAAAGTTGCATATGGATTAAAGTAAATCATCATCATCTGAACCCTAATTAAGGTTTGGACACACAAATTTTTTTATACTATTCTGCTCTATCAAATGTTATACCCTCAGTTAGATCGTTCCATTTAAATCAAATTGTCTTTCCTAATTAACGTCTTTTAAGTCTACGTTGTACATGGCCAAACCAACTAAGTCTACTTTCTCTCATCTTATCGCCCATTGGAGCCACCCCTAAATTCCTTTGAAGGTATTCATTCCAAATTATTTCCTTTTTTGTCTTGCCACTCATCTATCTCAATATCCTCATTTCAGCTATACTCTTCAATGGATATATTATTTATTGACTGCTCAATGTTTTATCCGATAAAGCATAGCTAGTCTACAGTTGTCCTATAAAACTTCCCATTGATATGCAATTATCGTATAAGACTCTAGAAGCACATTTCCTCTTTATTCACCCATCTCTTATTATATGCATAAAATCTTCCTTAATCTCTCCATCTTCATGGATTATCGACCCAAGATGTCAAAAATAATCTCTTTTAAGGTACTTCTTGGCTATCATTCTGAACTAGTTCTTCATTTCTACTCCTATTATTACTAAAGTTGTATTCCAAATGGATCAAAATGAATATGCTTCTTATTCTCTAATACATCTTAATTTTATAAAATCAAAGTATGGATGATCCGAGTGTTCTTTCTGTCCTCAGGTACGTGTAGGACTGAGGTGGTGACACCGTAGGTTAGATAGCACAAGGTTGCCTGAGACTAACACTATGTAAAGTGGATCCTGCTTCCATACCCAAGAACATTGTCTCAATGTCAACTATTACCAGTTTTGATACTGATATAGTCATATATGTTTAAATATGAATTGAATGACCCAATCAAAATCTTGAACACCGAATCGAACGTTCATTTAAAGAATAACTAAGATACCAATATTGAGATAAATTGAAGAAGCGATGTTAGAAGAAGATCCACCCATGATGGCTTGGTAACCAAGAAATAGTATATCTCATCATGATGAGAAAGTTGACAAAGATGGAAATTTACCCATGATAAAGACACAATATCTATCTATCATGCAATGTCGCTGCGGTAAGAGTCTTAAGATCTATTCATTTTGTTTGATAATCTTTTTACCCCTACAAGATTCTATATATGTAATTATGAAGGCATAAACAATTCTCTTCTTCATGGACAAAAATGATATATGGGGTGCAATGCCAGGAAATAGAACAAAATGAGTAAAGAAGATCAATAAAATTGAAGCAAGACTACATAAAATTAGTTAGAAAAGGCTTGTGGTGTGACCATGAAATATTCACATTGAAGTTATGAAGAATGTAACTAATGATATTTGTCCATGGCAGCAAATAATTAGTTTAAGATTGCAGCAATTTCACCATGAAGTTATTGGGAATAAGTGTATTCCTGCATGATTGTACATGATCATGAACGATGTTCTTGGGATTGAACTAGCGAATGTTGATCATTATTGGCCATCATTGACTGAATATTTATAGATGTAAATATCTTTTGTTTCCATTTTCCTGATGTAAAATTTGGTTGGAGTGTGCCTGAACTAGAGGTTTTTGAGAACCAGCCATCTTAAACCAAAATTAGCCTGCTAGATAGCGGTATTACAACAATAGAGACATGCATGACTGTTATAATTGGGCAAAGTTTTCGCACTTTTTTCAAAGCCCTTTTCCAAAAAAATGATCGTGAAGAAAGTTGCTTTCATGGTTGACTTGGAATTATCTGGAGTTCCATTTCAAGCTATTAGCAATCAATCCCCATGTAATGAAGATTGATGCAATTGATTCTCCCAAATTTTTCTTACAAACATTCTCATAGATGATGTAGAACAAAGGAGGCAAAGAAGAATAAAATTATAGAATTTAGTGGATTGTCAGTGGAATGTCAGGTACATAAAAAAAATAAAAATAAAAAAAAATGAAAAATAAAAAAACACAAGAACGTTAAAATGTGGTAGAAAGTTTGGATGAGGGTGAATGGCATTGTTGATCGCTAGCAGAAAATCATAGTCTATGGACAAAGCAGGGAACGAAGGCTAGCACCTCTACTTCAGCACTACTTTACGAAACCTTGCAGAAACAGATTACTAAGAATTGTTATGGAGGATCCAAGGGCTTGTAATAGAACATAATTGGCTTTAGGTGTTATTCCACAATCTAAAGAAAGAGTACTTAGTGGATCGTTCTGTTCACGTGCACGTGGTCTATGGACTTTAGCCAAAACTAAATTAATATTGAAATGTCCATTTCCCAAAACGTGATTTTTACGCGTACGGCAAACTATGGCAGTGAATTTTGAAAAGTAACTAATGTCTAATTCTGGTTTTCATTTGTTCAGTTGCGGTTGCAATACTTATGTATCATACTATTTTAACCAAAGATTAGGCTTTGTTTTGCCCGTCGATTGTATGACCTTGATTATTCAGGTAAAGAAGGTTAAATTTAGATAGTAGACGCAGATCGGTAGCCCTCCATCACGTTAGATTTGCAAGACAAAAGAAAAATCAGAAAGCAAATTGCAGATAGGTTGCTAGAAAACGATGAACAATGTTTAATAGATTAGTAATGAAGAGCAATAGGATAGAAAGCAGGTAGGTAGTGAGTGAATTATCGGTTTTATTAGGCTATAAAGTGATAAAATTTGTAGATAAGAGCTACTGTGATTTATGTTTAGCTGCTCATTGAAACCGGCCATTAAGCAGGCTTAAGACAGTTTCCATGATTTCGGAAGATCCAATTGCTAATCGCAAAATGTGGCACATGAAGATATTAGGATTGGACGTGCAAACTCCAGCTTTTGTTGTGGCTTAAGTTTAGCAACTTGGTTGGCAGCTGAAAGAATGACCCATGAACAGAGCATTGTCCTACCATGCATGTAATGTGGCTACTAACTCTCAAAGATTTTGACCATTATTTCGAGGTGTTAATAACTTGACTAATTTTTGTGTGAAAAGATCCGAAAAATCTTAAGATGTAATTAGTCAAAAATATTGAGAAAAACTCAAAGAAATATACGAAAAACAGCAACACCTCAGCTTAAGATATTAAATTCAAAATAATACTAAACTCAGATCAGACAGATTTTTAATATTATTTTATTTTACTATTTCAACAATCTTGCTATCGGCGAACCATTTTATTCCAATGTCATCAAATTTTCTTTGGAGAGCTCTTTCTTTAGGCTGGGAAAGGATGCTCTTCAGCTCCCTGACCAATTTGGGCAAAGAATTTGGGAGTCTTTTTAAAAAACTAAACAATTCAAAGATTAAATAATTAATACACCATGTATATTTCAGATATATTTAGATTATCCTGGTTGTCTAGGTGTTGTACATATTTCCAACAAACAGAATTTAAAAACATTGCTCTACACATCTAGATAACCTGTGAAACAAATGCCTTAATGAAAGTTCACCTAAAACACAAGCAAAATAGAATCCTGTTAAAAATTTCATTAGATCACTATGTATTGATAGCTCTGAACACATGTAGAACCAACAAAATATCTACGCAAATATATTGGAGCATATACATTCCTAATGTCTCACACTCACAAATTGTTAAAAAATAAAAATAAAAAAATTAAAATGCTGAATTTCTCTTGACCTGTGTATTCTCTTTCCAGTCAGAAAATTTGCAATAAGAAGCAATTGATTAAGGAAAATAAAAAAATTTTAAATTAAATCTTCTTGAATTCTCATTTACTTCAGATTCACCTCCTTAAATGTGGATTGTAGTATGGTTTATCTCAAACCCTCTTCCTATGAAATGTAACAATATCTTTAAATGCCTGGAACTAGGATTTATATAAAATATTCGATGTTTGTTTAAAATCAACTTTAAACTAATATCTAGTAGCCTTATTAAGTATGTAAGAGTTTCTAGTTGGATGTAAACAAAGTTGACTTGTTTTTAGTTGAACAAAGATTGGTTTTTTGTGGATCACAAATAATGACATATCCAAATGGTAGCTGGGGTACCGATGCAGTAAATCTGTTAATGAACTTTACTTGAGACCCTTTCAAAAGTAACATATCTGTCTTGGACTGCTAAGTGAGGTACAATTGATGACTATGATAAATTTGAAACAGGTTAGAAAAGCACGAAAATGTCGGATTGGATATTCAGATATAAGTTAAAGATGACGGAAAATTTAATGGTAACTAGGTGGTTAATGGCCCAAATGCATTTGAAGTCTGAATTGTTGCGACGATCGATGCAGTAAATCTGTGAATGAACTTGAGACCTTTCCAAAACTAACATATCTGTCTTGGACTGCTAAGTGAGGCAGAATTGATGACTATGATAAATTTGAAACAGGTCAGTAAAGCACGAAAATGTCGGACGGGATATCCAGATATAACTTAAAGTTGTCGGTTAATGGCCCAAATGCATTTGAACTCTTAATGGTTCAGATACTGTAGTCCAGTAGGCAGTGCATGGGCAATGGAGCTAAATTTTCAATTCTAGAATTCAAAATCACTGCTTTTTTTTTGTTTTTTTCTTTCTTAAATTGAACATTCAGAATTCAACATAATCCAATTTTCTACATTTATGACAATTTTTGTCTTTTGTTATTATTTCACATCTATCTTCTTTTTGGTTAATAGTTGAAATTTGAACCTTATTCTGTAATTCAAATGCTTTGTATGCGCTTAACCATTCTGCAAAAGCTGCTGCACTGGAAAAGCAGGCAAATAAAGATAAGCTTTACCCAAATTTGGTTGCAGCCATTACTGAAAATGGAGTTATGATGTCAAAATTAGGTGGTGCATGCACATTGAAGAGCATCTTTCTGGTATATAAACAAATATAGCCATTTCCACCATATACTAATTATTGTGGTCTATGTGTGATTCATGCAGACTGAGAACATTAATACCTGCAATAGGTAGCAGGATAATACAATGAAGGTAATTGCTCAATCCTAAGAATGGCTATACCTTCAATTTCTTTTTTTTGTATTTAATTCTTTTGGCAAAAATATTTTATGTCTAATAATAAGGAAAACATTTTTCTGTAGAATTTCATTTTCCATCCTGGTAAATGGAAATAACAAAACAAAAATTAGGGAGAAGGAAAACTCTGGAAAGATTTAAAAGCAAAACTTACAAAACAATCAATGGAAAGTAATATATTTAAATAAATAGATAACAGGAAATACAAAGAAAAGAAAAAGGTCAACACTTATATTGTCATTAATGAAAAGTTTCACGCGTGCTTCTTGATAGAGCTGCAGTGTTTGGGCCATGTGTTGTGGGTAGGGTAGAGAAGAAGGATGAAAAAAAAAAAAAAAAAAAAAAAGGGGAAAGGTGGTACTTCTCCTTATTTATCCTAGCCATTAATCTTCATACTTCTATAAATTAGCATTAGGACTTGGATCTCTGTAAAAGATTGTTTCTAGTAGCTTCTCTTGCAAATGTTTTGAAGGTTGTAGCTTTTTCTCTCATTCTCTCCCTAGAAAGAGAGTGGAAGTGCTCTTACCCTCTATTTTCGGCCTCCTACCCTAGCACAATACCAAAAAATGTGAGTAAACAAAACCTCTCTTTGCTTCTCTTTGAATTTTGTTTTTTTTTTTCTTTGGGTTTTATATTTTCCTTCTATAATTTCCACTTCTTTGGATATAATGGTGATCTAAACTTTCTATATATCTTTTTGCTGATAATTTTTCTCTAAACATGTCTCTGTTTAATTTGTCTAAACATGTCTCTGTTTTATGTTTTAATTCTTTGCCTTTTGTTTTTTGTATGTATGTGTGATATATTTGATATGACTTTCTCTCAGTCCCACCACTCTGTTAGGGACATAAGTCCTTTTATTTGAGACATATAGTCATCTATGTTTATCATCTCTCATAATAATGGCCTTTTCTCTGTGTCCTCTTTCCACTCTTTCTCCTCTAACAGAGACATGTTCTTCGGATTTTGAGTTTTCGACATTATTCATATCTTTCTCTGTTTGATTTTGCATAATATGTTAGTGCTTGTTTCTCTAGAACAAATGAATCCATATTTGATGCTTCTAAGAGTCATCAACATAATCCATCTTTGAAGGGGCGGGAATCTCTCTCTCTCTCTCTCTCTCTCTCTCTA
>NW_006496564.1:1471018-1489419 GCF_000471905.2 Amborella trichopoda | reverse complement strand
AGAGAGGGGACCTTTTTTCAAAAAAATGTGGGCGACACTGGTAGTGTAACCCGGGCAATTGATTCATCGAAGCATAGCAGGATACTTTCTTTGAGCACAATTTTCAAACTGAATTTTTACGAACTCAGCCCCCTAGTTGTAGGGTTTTTGTCTCAAATTTCCAACTATTGGGTCGTCATACGCACACACAGGGATGAGCTTGCCTCAGGGGATCTAGTTGAGAGAAAGATGCTCCTAGACTAGCCAATTTTGTCATTGGCGAGGTTCACCCATCTCCGATATGTGGTAGTTGGTAGTTATACTCATACAACCATGGAGTACCTGGCTTGTTTCAAGCCTTCATAACGAGGGTAGGAAGTTGGTTTAGATAGCGAGGCCAGACGATCAACAGTTTAACCTCTTGTAGTGATGGAGGAAGTTCTTTCTAAAAGGGTTTTGAAAATAGATGGTTTTAACAATAAAATTGAAAGAGAATTTTTTTTTTTTAAACTGGACGGGTCTTACTGTTTTACCACCTGTGGCCCCTTTGGTGGTCATTTTCTTTATTATGTTTTACATAAAGATGATGAAAGGATTTCCTTTTGGGATCATGAGAACTCAAAGGTCTCGAAGTTGTCATTTCACCTTTGGAACTTTTCATCCTATGCTTAGCGGATCCATGAGTTCTCTGAATTCTTGCCGGGCTTCCATCTTAGAGAAGTATCGACGCACTTCCAGGGTTCGTCAAAGTCACTTCGATTTTCCATTCATGTCATCCTCCCACATCTTTCTGAGTTGGCTCCATTGGTAACCTGCAGGGTCTAGAAGGAGTCTTCGTCCTCAGGGTCTGCTTGTGCAATATTGTTGGAACATGCAAGTACTTGTTTGTATTTGAATGTTTTGCATCGGAAGCTCCTTCTTGTAGATCTTTTTTTTTATTCCCTTTTTTTTACCCGTGGTGCCTTTTCAAGCTTTCACCACGTCCATTTTTTTTTTGTTTTTTTTGTTTTTCTCTTTGTGATGCATTTGCAGGCTTTCACCCCGGGTTGTATTTTCTGAGATACATTGCATTAATGGGGTCATTGAGTTCGTATCTCTCTTGATTTTCGATCTTACAAGAATTGCCTGTGTGCACTCTGGTAACAATGGATCCAAGAACGACAAACTGTAACATCGCTTTTCTTGGAAGGGTTTGAGCTTTTTTTCTTTCACCTTCCAAATCCCTTGAACTTGGTTTATGACGAGTAAGGAGTCACCTATTACTCGTATTTGCTGGATTTTCATTCCCATAGCATTCTATAGCCCGGCTATCAAGGCTTTATATTCAGCAATGTTATTGGTACATGGGAAATTCAATCTAATAGTTGTTGGTATTAAAACCTTCTCGGGTGAGCATAGTATGACTCCTACACCTGACCCGTATTCGTTCCTTGCACCGTCGACGTATAGCTCCCAAATAGAGTCCTCAATTGTGAAGAGGTTTTCATTAGGGAGATCCGTGTTGACGGGAGTGTTTTCTGACAGTCCGTTTTTAGCCAAGTGGTCAGTAATGACTTATCCTTTGATCGATTTTTGAGTAACATATTCGCTCTCGAACTCACTCAATAGTGTTCTCCACTTTGCCAAATGTTCGTTAAGGACTGACCTCTCCAATGGGTACTTGAGTGGGTCTATTTTTAAGATGAGCTTGACTATATGAGATAAAACATAATGTCTTAACTTCTGCATGGCCCACACAAGTGTCAAGCAGTGCTTCTCCACATCCATGTATCTTTTCTCGTAGTCCATCATGGTTTCGCTGATGTAGTATATCGTTTGTGCTTTTCTATGGTCATCGTATTGTCCTAACTTTTGCCCCATGGTTCTATCTATCATAGATATGTATAGGAATAGGGGTTTATCTAAACTAAGAGGACTAAGGATGGGAGATTTGGTGAGGTACTTCTTGATTTGATCAAACTCTTCTTGGCATTCATTATCCCATATGAATGCGGTATCCTTCTTAAGGAGCCTATTGAATGGCGTGCACTTATCTGCCAGTTGCGAAATAAAATACCTTATGGCTTGTATGCTACCTTGAAGCCCACTGATTTCTCTAATGTTCTAGGGAGGGGGCATTTCAGTGATGGCTTGTATTTTGGACGGGTCCACTTCAATGCCTCTTTGGCTTATTATAAAGCCTAGTAATATGTCGGATTCCACTCTAAAGGCACATTTAAGTGATGGCTTGTATTTTGGACGGGTCCACCTCAATCCCTCTTTGGCTTATTATAAAGCCTAGTAATTTGCCGCATTCAACTCAAAAGGCACGTTGATGTTTCCAGATCTTTCGAAAATTGTTCTCAAGTTGGTGAGATGATCAGATCTAGTCTTCCACTTGACCAGAATGTCGTCGACATAGTCTTCCATGATGGTGTGCTTCAAGTCGTGGAAGATGCTACTCATTACCCTCTAATAAGTTGCTCCTGCGCTTTTGAGAACAAAGGGTATGACTTTGTAGCAGTAAGTTCCCCATTGTGTTATGAATGACGTTTTGGTCTGATCTTTTTCTACCATGAGGATCTGGTTGTAGCCTCGTCTATGAATGACAACATCTCGTGCCCTGCAGTGTTGTCACCCAAGGCATCTATATTTGGTAATGGAAAATTGTCTTTGGGACATGCCTTGTTAAGGTCCTTGTAGTCGACACACACTCAGATCCTCCCAACTTTTTTGGGTATGACCACTATGTTGGCCAACCACTCTGAGTAATCGACAGGGGTAATGAACTTCGTGTTGAGCAGTTTATCAATTTCTTCCTTAATTTTGAGCTCAAGGTGGGTCTTTTGAAGTTGGAGTTTATGTCTAATAGGCTTTGCTCCTTCGTTGAATATTAGGTGTTGTTGCACCAATGTGGGATCTAACCCTGGCATATCATCGTATGACCAGGTGAAGACATCGTGATATTCCTTGAGAAAGGAAATCATATTTTCCTGCTCTTCAAGAAATAGGGAGGTTCCAATGTTGGTTATCATTGGGTCCTTCTCAGTTCATATGTTTACATTCGTTGATAGCGTTTGGGTCACCATCGAACCTCTTCTTGAATTGCTCGACTTGGGAAGTGAGTTCCTCTGGTTGAGAGATTTCTTCAGACTCTTGGCTCTATTTATCTTCATCTTGGTCGTCCAATTCATCATCTTGGGTATTGTGCACAGTTATTGGGCTATCTTGAGTGTTCGTCTCTTTTGAAAATTATTTTTCATCATTATTAGTTTCATCGTGTTTTGAATTTTCAACAAATTTTGAAATAACACAAGAGGTGTCCCTTATGGGACCTGCAAGAGCAATGTTGGGGACTGGACATGTAAGGTGGTTAGATGGCCACCCTGTGCCTATCTGTTTTTTGGCACTGGGACTTGAACGTGTGGTTGGTATGCTTCCAGCGATTCTCGAGATAGAGGAGTGATCAACCAATTTCATTCTTAGGTTTGGATAGGCAAATGAGCACGCTTGATTGTGTTAGAGCTGATTGTGCATACCTTCAAATCCAGATCAGCAAAAAGGTCTTCAATTCCTAGTTCTCTTGTGTGCTGAGATGTGGAAGAAGAATTATTCCCTGTTGTGGATTCAAGGATCACCTTTGGCCATTTTGAAAGATGGGAATCAAGAGGATTGAGGCTTTGAATGCCTCCAGATACAAAGCCTGGATAACTTAAAGGTTTCGTTTGGCTTTGAAATAAGGTGAGAGTACACCCGAGACCTCTTCAATCCCCATTTTTAGTTTTGGCTTGGAGTGATTCAGAAATTGCCTCCGTTACGCCTTGACCTTGACTCCCCAAGCATTGGCTTGGTTGGAAGCCTTGGGAGAAGAGCGTGTACTAAGCCTTGAGGGACCTGAAGCCGCATCGATGTTGACATTGGATAATCTCTTCCATCAATACGGAAGTTTGCAAAATTTGAGGAACAAGATCGCTGGCCTCTAAGCGTAAGGTAGCACAATCAGCTTGCTCAAAGGAAGCGAGTGGGATTTCTCCAAGCTTGACCCCTACGGCTAGCTTCCTGTTATGTATACTAGGATTGAGAAAAGTGGGGGGTTCAGCACATTCCTTCACGATGCCATTTTTAGTTGGAAACTTGAGGCATTGATGGAGCATAGAGGCGACCACGAGGTTTTCATGCAGCCATGGGCTTCAAGACATAAAACTTTATCACTTGGACGATCGGGCTGATCTTAAGTGTGAGAGGCAGTATGCCATTTTCACTACTTGCTCTTATTAGTGACTTGAAATGGTGGTTTGGATGGTGATGGGAGGTAAACCATGTCTCTAACTAGGAGTAATTCCAAAATGTTTTCTAGTTGGTCTTTGAGAGGAGTGAAATTATCCTCTTGCCTTTGGTTATTATTTAGAGCGTTGGCTCTAAGCTGACCCCTTCGATTTTGATTCTGATTGTTGTACCTAGTGGCTGAACCTTGAGCCTATCTGTTAACAACAATCTCATTAACCTGATCAGAAGGCTTTACCTTGTTATTAGTTTTTGCTCTTATTTTGGGGAGTCGTTATTGGTTTATTGTTAGGCCTGGTGCTGAGGGGTGTCCCTCTTGCCCTTTCATGTCGCACCACCCGCTCAATCATGGAGTCGAAAGAGTGGGGGATAAGACCTTGGTTAAAAAAGGTCTTGTATTCAAGAGCGGCATTCGCTAAGACTGTGAAGATTTTGGCTGGGTCTGTAAGTGAACATTCTTCTACCCGCATAGCCGCCTCACTAAATCGACCGATGAAATCCTCGAAGGATTCTCCTGGGTTTTATTTTGTTGCGCTGAGCACACCCAAGGAGAGAGGTCTTGGTGTTGACCCGGGGTACTGAGAGACGAATAGGTTGAACATTTTGTTTGGAATGATGTGTGGTCGAGCGGACATTATTCTCCGATACCAGTTCAAGGCCTTGCCGGTCAATGTTTATGAAAATATAGCCTTCAGTTGGTTAGGTTTGTCTCGTAAAGCTCGAACGGAGAGGAGGTACGCATTGACGTGAGTGTCTGGATCGCTCTTCCCATTGAACTTGTTTCAAAATTCTGGGACGACAAATTCCAAGGGAAGGTCTTCCATGCCTCCATGGGTCTCATGAACATAGGCCTTCGGGGGTAGAATTTCATGCATACCCATTCTTACGAGCATATCCTGCATCACATTTAAGGACCTTATTGTTGGGCATTTAGCATGACAGTAGGCCCACCAGTCGGTGGGTTCCCAAATGTAGACTAACAAGTTGAAATTTGGGGTACATGTTGGCCTGCATGGGCCTAAGATTGATGAGCCACAGTCACCAGGGCGGCTTGATACATTTGTGATTGAGAGGCGTACTTACCCATAGCTGTCGCCACCAGTTGCGGGAATTGCACGATTTGTTGGACCAAATGAACTAGAGGGCCGATTGAAGAATCGGCTAGCTCAGTTGTGCTAGGGGTTGACTTATACTATGAGCTTCGTTTGGGTTCGACCTGTAAGCTTGGGCATGAACAGTGTAACCTAGGTAACCTAGACTTTTAAGGGCAGCTTGGACACCTATCTCGCCTAAGGGTCGGTCTAGATTGACACCTCTGCTTTTTACAGTGTTAAGAACAACATGAGATGTACTGTGGTGGCTCGAGGTTGGGTTGGATTCCCTAGACCTAGGTGGGTCTTGATTTTGAGATCGCTGCAGCTCAGGGTTATCTTGGTTTGAGTTGTGGGAATTGGCGTTAGATGTTGCATGAATTTCTTCCCTCACTCGACTTCTACTTTGGTTGCCTAAAGTCCCCTGTAAGATGACGCTTGGTCGGACCCCCTGACTCTTCAGAGTCTTTCGAGATGAATTAGCTTTTTGGATCACACCAGAGGATTAGGAGTGGACCCTTGACACTCTACCTCGAATTGAAGACTTGGGCGTTGGATAATGGATTGACCTGAGGTCTGTTGATAATTCCAAGGGATTGAAGCATACTGGTCCCTAAGTTTGGGCAGGTTAGGCTTAGAGTTGGCCGTGGAGTGATCATCATGGTCTCCTTGAGTAACTGACACGGTGACTCTCTTTGGCTGGGTTCTAGAATCTAGACTTGGGGTGAGATCTAAACTCAACGACTTAAGGAAAACCTAGCCTAACTCTAGGGGAAAAACCATAACTAAGACATAAGCTAAGACTAGACTGGAACCTAGACTTGCTAGACTCAATGTGTTTTTGTTCAGACCTTGAACTAGGGTAAGCCTAGTCTTGCTCTAGAGGCAACTTTATGCTTAAAACTAAGCTAGAACCTAGACTAAGATCTAGACTAGATTGGTACGAGTCTCGGCCCGGACCAAGAGTGGGTATAGGTTCGGACCTAGGCCTGGTTCGGACCTAGACTGAGCCGAGTGCAAGCCTGGGCTTGGACTTAGAGCGTTATGAAGATTAGACCGGGTGTGGACCTGGACTAGATCAAGATTGGTTTAGGCACGAGCCCTTAGCTCGGACCAAAAGGGGGCCTAGGTTCGAACCTGGGTGTGAACTTGGTTCGGACCTGGGCTAAGATGGGTATGAGCCTGAACTTGGACCCGGAAAATTCAGCTCGGACCAAAAGCAGGTCCAGACCAGGATCTAAGATTAACCGACATAAATAAGCAAGCAAGCACATGAAAACTTTTGACCTAGATTAAAAGGTAGGATTGGCTTGAGAATGGGTTCTTAACTATTGAAATGCGGCTAGGCTGATATAGGTCCCCGCAATGGTCCTGGCGTCCTGTTATAGGATGTTCACCAGGTCTGACTATCACAGTTAAAGTTACACAAATCCCGACCGCCTCAACTCTCAAAGCTAGGTTCCCCTCATGCCATTAATGCGGATTTTGGGGGTTTTTGAAGTATTTGTTTGTTAGTTTCCCGGGCGCTCCTGGTCCGATATGTGCTGGAGTGTGTAAAGAAGTATGCAATTAAAATAAAGTCAAGCACACAATGCACACAAACAAGAAAGGAAAGAAGTGTGGCTCGGCACTGATCGTGCCTAATGATGCGCACTTCGAGGCAAAACTCTCTCGAAGCACAATATAGATAGAGGGGTAAGCAACCCCTAAGAAGGTAAAGTCATAACAATGAGACCAGGTATAGTCCGTACCAAGTCAAGCAGGGCCCAAGTCGAGGGTGACTCCAACGGGACATGGTTCAGGGAGGGTGAAAAGCCCTTGATGTATTTTTTTTAAAAAGTTTTTTTTTTATCTATTTTAAGTTTGATCAAACATGTTGAAAGCAAGTAAAACATGGTTTCAGTCAAAATTAACAAACTAAAATGAAATAAAAATTAAAAATTCAGAAACAGCACAGACCTATTTGAAGTAAAATATTTTTTTTATATTTTTAAAAATTTTATTTTTAGTCAAAACTTGGTCAAAAGGGTGCCAAAAGATTCTGGAATAGACCTACGGGGTCCCAAAAGTTTTATGGGACGCTTGCAATTGGGCGACATGGGTGGTGGTCACCGGGACGGCACTACTAGTGTTGCCCAAAAAACTTATTTTTTTAAAAATTATTTTTTTATTTTTATCTTATTAAAATTGATGAAATAAGGCTACTTTAAACTTGGAAGAAGTAGGAAAAAAAAAACATTATGATGAAAAAAATTTAAAACTAAGTAAACAGAAAAAAGTAGACAAAACAAATCTGTATCAAGTAAAATCCGTTTTTGGTATTTTTAAAAATTTTATTTTGCTCTAAAAATTTGTGAAAAGTCACAAAAGAGACCCTAGAATAGATCTAAAAAGTTTCAGAAGATCTAAAACTTTTAAATTTGGACGACACGAGAAGTGTCGCCTAAAATCTGGGCGGCACCGGTGGTGTCATCCTGGTGACACTGCTGGTGTCTCCCAGAAAAATCAAGGTTTCGTAGCACCAAAACCATGGATCCTGGTCACTGCCAAGTTTTAGGGGTTTTTGTGACTAAAACAGTGAAAAACAATTGTTTTTTGACGCTTGGATCAAGCTTGAAATTCTCCACGGTGGGCACCAAACTGTTTATAGTGAAAATCTGATAGAACTTCTGACGAAGATGTCTTGGATCTTAACACCTTAAAACTGATGAAAATGAAAGAAATAAAGTAGTAAAGAAAGTGGGACAAATCGAATTTAGATCTTAGACCAGATCTGCCTGGTAGCGAGCAGATCTACTCTCAGATCTGTGGCAGGGCCAGCATGATCCAATTCATTACAAAATAAGATTTTTAAGAAAAATGAAAAGATCAAAATGAAATTAAAATAATAAAGTCAAAGAAGTGAAATGAAGGAAATGATACCGAACCAGGCCGGATGAAATAAGGCTACTTTTATCTTGTTAAACTTGATGAAACTTGGAAGAAGCAGGAAAAAAAAAAAATATTTACGATGAAATTAATTAAAACAAAGTAAATAGAAAAAAACAAATAGAATAGATCTGTATCAAGTAAAATATTTTTTTGGTATTTTTAAAATTTTACTTTTCTCTAAAATTTTGTGAACAGTCACAAAAGAGACCTTTGAATAGATCTGCAAAGTTTATGAAGATTCTGGAAAATTTGGACGACACTGGGAGTGTCACCCTCGCCCAAAAAAATCAGGGTTTCGCAGCACCAAAACCCTAGATCCTGATCGCTACCGACTTTTGGGACTTTTTGTGACTAAAAACAGTGAAAAACAGTAAATAAAAATTGTATTTTGGTGCTTGGATCAAGCTCGGAATGCCCCACGATGGCTCCAAACTGTTTATAGTGAAAATCTGACAGATCTTTCGATGAAAATCTCTCGGATCTTAACACCTTAAAACTAATGAAAATAAAAGAAATAAAGTGGAAAAGAAAGTGGGACAAATCGAATTCAGATCTGAGGGCAGATCTGCCCGACAATGAGCAGATCTACTCTCAGATCTGTGGCAGGGCCAGCATGATCCAAGACATTACAAAATACGATAGCAGAATGAAAAGATCAAAATGAAATTAAAATAATAGTGTCGAAATGAAAAAGATCAAAATCACAGGGTAGGTTGTGTGAGCTATGGATTTTGGGTTTACTAGGATTATATGGTCCTAAGGGTTCAGAAACCATGGAATTTGCTAGATTTAAACTGGGGTGTCTACACAAATCCTTCATAGAATGCAGTGAAAGAAGGTTCCCACTGCTTGTCTTCTTTCCTTATCCTTTCTTGGCAGTAAACACAATTAGTGATATAAACAAAGTGACGCAGTATAAAATTTACCAGCAAACAACATTGATAAAATTAACCACATTTAAGAGAGAAGTAAATGATCATGAAGAAAATCACATGAAGAAAGAACAAAATACGTGGATACGAGTACTCCGATATGGACCAAATTCAAGAGAAAAAAAACACCCACAAAGGAGCCACTCTCTCTATATATGATCTATAAAGATCAATTCTTTCTCATTCCATCAAAATTATCTATTTACATTGTACGATCCACCTTTTATAAACTCAAACCTTTGCTAGGGTAGCTCTTAGGCACGTACCACAGAAAGGCAAGTCCCCCATTTTAGAAAGGTTCTAGAAAGAACTCCTGATACATCTACTAAAGAGCCAATATCACCTCACTTCAACCCTATCTAATACCCTCAAGTCCATATAAAGCTCCATCCCCAAAAGATAAACCCTACGCTTTCTTACTAAAACCCAAAAATAATAACAAAACAAAATATTGGTTCTCTCCATTCAACTCAAAAACATATCCATTGCTTCAAATAGAAAACAAAATATACTTCCTAAAACTAAAGGTAATTGCAATTTATATTTCCCATTACCATTCCATATCCTAATTAAAGATAAACTTTTTTTAACTATATTTTCTCCTCTACGAAGAGATGACTTCTTAAAGTAAAAACTTGAATCCACGTAAATCTAAAATCAAGCTCCTATTTTTTTGCACCCACATAACTCCAATACAAATCCTAATAACCGTTGCATAAGATAATACTTTGCATATTGAAAACAAAACCTAATCTATTCAACGGACACTATCACAGATAATTAAAAAATGATTACCAACTCTTGCAAAATAAAAATGACTCATAAAAATTAGCCTTATCAAAACTAACTCCACAAATCCTATTTTTAAATATTAACCCTAATAAATAAAAATAAAAATTCTACCCAAACTTTAAAAATAAAATTAACAAAAATAAAATTAAAATATATAGCCACCAGATTTTGATCTGCATCGTTCTCCCCTGGTAAAAAGAAACATGTCCTTGAGTTATAACGTGCACTAAGATAAAAATTTCTAGTAGTCCCACCGCCTTCTACAAACTGAAAATTGAAAAAATGATCTTGCGACCTGTGGGTTACTTCTTTGATCAACACATAATGATGGTGCACTGAAATTGTGAAACCCTCGAGGAATGGGTCATTGTATGTTAATTTTTCCACCACATTAAGGTGTTAGAATTGTTTAAATTACACCTTGGGACACACCACGAATACATCAATTCTTCGTCATATATCACCATAGGCTCGATCTCGAATACATTGGCTTCTTCGTCATACATCTCCATAAGCTCGATCTCCTCTGGGATCAAGTCAATATATTGATTCTCCACTTCTCCATCGATAAAAGAAATTAGATATCCTTGCTACCTCAAGGATAATATCTTTCCTTTCATCTTGTTCTTTATAAAATATCAGAACTTCATCAGAGATGGGGTAACATGTGATATCCAAGAATAATGATTGCAATTGAAGATCCAAAACTACATGTTATTTATCCTCAATTGATTCTTCATTAAACTTAGGTAGATCAATCTCTTGATAATAAGGAAATAGATCACTCTCTCAGCCATGAGGCTCTCAACATAGAGCGTTAGCATGAAACAGGTCATTGAAACTAGCTTTCGACTCACTACTGCCATCATAGTATATCGAAACTAGTCTTTGCACCAAGCGCAGGGTCAGCTCTTCTACTTGCCATCCCAAACTTTGTTCTCCATCTCTCAGAGGTTTTGTTCTTGCAGGATGCAATGAGTCTCGATGCCCGGCCAAAGACCTTGTCCACAAGCCATGAGGCCAATCGACAAACACCAGTATCAACAAGAATCGACTACAATTTGATACCACCTGACACAGTATAAATTTACCGACAAATAATATCGATAAAATTAAATGCATTTAAGAGAGAGAAATAAAAAATTGTAAAAGAAATCACAAGAAGAAACAAAACATACGGATGTGAATATTCCGGCATAGACCAAATTCAAGAGAAAAAAAAACACCCACAAAAGGACCACTCTCTCTCTATACGTACTATAAAGATCATTCTTTTTCATTCCATCAAAATCATCCGTTTACATCATACGATCCACCTTTTATAAACTCAAAACTTTTTCTAGGATAACTCTTAGCTACGTACCACATAAAGGTAAGTCCTCCTTTTTTAAAAAAAATCTAAAAAGAACTCCTAATACATTGCAACTCTATCCAATATCCTAACACTTACTAAAAAGACGATATCACCTCACTTCAACCCTATCTAACACCCACAAGACCATATCACGCACCATCCACGAAAGATAAACCCTATGCTTTCCTACAAAAAGACAAAAATAATAACTAACCAAATAGTGATTCTTTCAATCCAACTCAAAATGATATCCATCCCTTGAAATTAGAAAACAATATATACTTCCAAAAACTAAAGATAAGTACTATTTCTAATTCCCATTACCATTCGATATCCTAATTAAAAGATAAAGTTTCCTTAACTATATCTTCTCCTCCACAAAGAGATGACTTAAAGGAAAGCCTTATATCCACGTAAATTGAAAACCAAGCCGATTTTTTGCACCCACATAAAACCTAATAACCTTTTTCAAAGATCAAATTTAACTGGGTATCCGTAAATTAGCGGATCCCAGACCACTCGAGTAAGGTTCGAGTCAGAAATAGAAACCCAAAATAAGAGCAAGAGGCTCCACTATATTTTGGCTGCAAGAGACCCTATCATAGAGGTTTTATGAAAATTAACTTTAAGTCTGAGGGCAAGATGGCAGTAAAAAAGAAAGGTGTTGAGATTCTTAATTTGTCTAGGATTTGCATCACAAAATATAAGAGTGTTGTCAGCATACTATAGGTGGGAGATAACAGGTCCTCAATCTGATACATTGAAGCCCGTCACACGACCTTTACATTCTATTTCTTTTAACATCATACTAAATCCCTCAGCAACCAGGGCGAAGAGAAAGGGAGATAGAGGGTCCGCTTGTCTAATACCCCTAGTCATCTTGAAGAAACCTTTCAGGCTGCCATTTATGAGAATGGAGAAGTGAGCCGAGAAAGGACGGCCCAAAATCCAAGAAATCTATTTATTACGAAAAACCATCCCTCTCATAACTTCTTATAAAACTTGCCACTCAACTCTGTTGAAAGCCATTTCCAAGTCCAGCTTAAATCACCACTCCAGGTCTATCTTGAAGGGACCTAGAGTGGATGCATTCTTGAGCAATAAGAATGCTCTTTGTAATCATTCTATCACGAATGAATGCAAATTGTTCACCCGAAATAACAAAAGGGAGAATAGCTTTAAGACGCCCTGCAAGAACTTTCGCAACAATTTTATAGAGACTGGACAAAAAGCTAATAGATCTAATATGACCAATCTCAGCAATAATGTCTTTCTTAGGGATAAGGGAAGTATAAGTAGAGTAAATGCTCTTAAACATAAGACCTGTACTCATAATTCCTTAACCAAACGAAAAATATCAGTCTTAATAGATACCAGAATCTTTGGAAAAAAACAAAGGGAAAATCATCTGGTCCAGGTGCCTTGTCGCCTGGCAATGCAAAAACTGCTAATTTCGCTTCTTTTTTAGTAATATCTTTTCAAGTTCCTCAGCAACGTAAGGTGGAAGGGTTTTGAAAGGAACTCCATCCAGAGAAGCCCCAAGCTGATATTCTAAAGAAAAGGCCTTTTGAAAATGCTAAATTATTTCATTATCTTAACCAATTGAGTCACCTTAAGATACACCAAGCATATTCATTGTAGAAATATCATTCTACCTTCTGCGAGTGTGTGCAATAGAATGAAAAAAATTTAATATTCATATCCCCTTCTTTAAGCCATTTAAAACAAGACGTTTGCTTCGAATAGATCTCTTCCAATCTAAGACGCTCATGCAACTTATTAAGCAACAAT
Organism: Amborella trichopoda; assembly: GCF_000471905.2. The sequence goes on along the minus strand of NW_006496564.1, from coordinate 1,476,286 downwards.
TATTTGTTGCTTAATAGATCATCAAGCATAGCAAGGTTTTCTTGGATTGTATTTTCTATTAATTCCAAATCCATAATGGTGGTCTCAACCTTGCCTTTGATAAGATATCGTGTTTCTTTTTTCCATGCAAAGATTTTATGTTTCAAAGATATCAATTTTTTGTGAAGTTGGTGCCCAATACTACCATGAACAATACAACTAGCCCAAGTTTGTTTGACCAAATCAACAACTTCGGGTTCTTCCAACCAACAAATTTCCATGTGAAATGGTCTAGGACCAGGAATTACATATTTAGTGCGACAACAATGGGCAAATGGTGTAAGAAAGTTTTGTTAGGGCATTTACTTTGATAAAAGGAAAAACCCTTTCCCAAGCTTGTGAGGCTAAAAACTGATCCAATTTGGAAAGAATGAGGTCGTTTTCACAATTATTCGACTAAGTAAAATGAGCCCTAAACACCTGTAGATCCAGAAGATCATTACCAATAATGAAATCATTAAACAAATGCATTTGAGAGTTCAAACGAATGTTAGAAGAAATGTCATCAGGGTGACGAATCAAAATAAAGTCCCCACCGATGCACACTAAAAGACCTGTAGAAATAATAATATCCTTAGTATCATCAAGAAAACCTTATTTTAAAGTAGGAGAACTATGCCCATAAACATTTACAAGCACCCACCAAAGGTCCCTAATCGGACCTTAAAAAATGATAGTTAAATAACTATCGGATTTCAAAATATGGCAACAAAGAAGTGTTGTTAGGTCCCAAAGAGCCCACAAGCCACCAGAACTACAAATTGCATCAACACCTTCAAAACATAAAGGCCCATTTCCCCAGATTTGTTTAGCATCCAGAAAAGGACTACTCCTTTAAGTTTCTTCTAAAATAAGAGCATAAGGTCAATATTTATTCACTAGCATAGAACCTCTTTTCTACGGCACTCCTTGCTGAGTGCCCAAACATTGTAGCTGATAATCTTCATGGTAGTGAGGAGATTTCACCAAGACCTTCAAAGCAACCATCTTCAAAAGGTTCTGATGACATGAAAAAGGACCTACTGGTGTTTCTGGCGAAGTCAAGAGGCTCAGAAACAGAAGAGCCTGATTAGGAGACCATACCACCACCATAGGATCGAGAGGAACCTCGAGCTGCATTTCTCGCAGAAGACCACGGGTAAACAAGAGGATCTAGACCTTCCACTAGATTTCACAACATCAGCAGCTAGAGGCGCGACAACATTCTCGAGTAAAAGAGACTCTTGAGCATCTGGAGTGTCAAAAGAAAGAGGCTCTTCATCATCAAGAGATTCCCCAACAGCCGGTGTTGCTCGAGATAGTAAGAAGAGAACGTGCGCGGTAGTAAGAAGAGAAGGCCGTCGTGCGCAACAGGGAGTTCAAGCCGCCGTGCACGATGAGGAAAGAGCAAGCCGTCGTGCGCGATGAGGAGAGAGCAAGCCACAGTGTGCGATGAGGAAAGAGCAAGCCGTCGTGCACAACGTGGAAAGAGCAAGCCACCGTGCAAGACGAGAAAAGAGCAAGCACTCATGTGCGACGAGGAAAGAGAAAGCCACTATGCACGAGGAGGAGAGAGAATTCCACCGTGCGCGACAAGGAGAGAGAACACTACCGTGAGTGTTACTATCGAACACGGATGCCTAGGGAACTTTTATGCACGTTTGCTACTTGGATGCCACAGTAAGCCATCTGAATGCCACTTGTAGCCACTTGGTAGCTACCTGCATGCTGCTTTCCCCTCTTGGGTTATAAATACTACCCCTCTCACCCCTCTAAGGACTTTTGCTTTCTCTCACTCATGAGCCCCCTTTTTAAACACTTAGAATCTCAACCTCTTGGAGCCTTTTCGAGAGCTTGGGAACTTGGCCTGTGTGGGGATTTTGGAACACTTTTTGGTGCATGTCAGTAGATCTAATATTCATGCTTGCATAGTTTTGCCTATAAGCTCGATTTTTTTGAATAAGGATGTGGTTGCATGTTATGAAATTTATGTTAAATTTTCCAAGACTGTGCTTCTTATTAGCATGACGATTTGAGCATTGAAATCACCTCTGTTGGCTATGAAAATTAGTGGGAAGGCACCATTGTGAATCTATTTTAATAATAAAAAGACCTTTTATTAATTCATATTTTGGTTTGGAAGTTATTCTTGATTCCATGAAGTATGCCAAAACTTGGAATTGAAATTCCAGGTGGAAATGAAATTCCAGGTGGAAACTTGGCTAGGGCGAGGCCTTAGGAGAATAAGGTCTGTCTAGGGCTTGGGCTGGCTCGGCCAATTGCCAGACCTAATGTTGTTTGTGCATGCATGGATAAAATGGATAATCTCCCTCTTTCTCTCATTCAGCTTTCATAATAAAAGAGAACTCTCTCACACCAAGGAGCACGTGATAGGGACGCATCTCTCAAGCAAAGGGGCACGTTCCCGAGAAGGGGGGACCTTCTCCTATGTATGTCGTTACAGCCAAAGGCGCCTTCTCCTAAAACATGAGATAGGGGCACATCTCACAATTGTCTCTCTTTTTTTTTTTTATAATAGAAATATCAATAATATATAACGAAACAAAATAGCAGAAAAAAAAAATTGTAGCCACTGATATTAAAACTAAAAAATTCAGCCACACTGATTATTTTATTCACAAAGGTGATTATATCTGTGACACAAAATGCTACCACTTGAAATCTAAAATATCTATCCTTCCATATCACTTTGTAATTCCAAGCAATATCTTAAACAAAGATATACATGCTAATCCTTTAAATAATATGTACTTATCCATCCTTTAAACAATACGTGATATTCAGTGACAATCAGTGGTATTCATTGAAAGTCATTGCAATAATACCAATAGAGGTTTATTGTTCTGAAAACATGTGAATAAGAGAAAATATATACTTCACGTATGCCTCACCATTAAAGATATACTTGAATATATGTGAATCTAGTATAAGATAAGTGTGAGCAATATAAGATAAAGCAATATGGAAGATGGAACCTGATGGCTTTGATACCATTGATAGCAAAATTTAATGAAGTGTGTATAAGATCAAACCCGATATCAAAGAAGCGGTGCAGTGAGGCCAGGGATCGCAGAGCCCGAATATTTATCCCTTTGCCTTTTAGAAAGATGTACGCCTATTTATTGTTGTACTCATCCTCTCGCTGGCTTCTCATTTTATAGGGAGAAGAAGGGGTAACCGTTGTATTTCTCCAATGGGTCTTTGAGATACGAAAGGGTTCCCTGATCTCCAACGGGTTTATGAAGGGTTACGTTCCTAAGGATATGACCGTTGGACGACGGGTTACGATTATATGGATATGATCGTTGAATATATTGAATTTCCCACAAATATAGGCTAAGACACGTAAGGCTTCATAGCTATACATGCCAACAAGAATGATGAAAATGATCTAAAAAGATATGATCATGATAAGGATTAACGTGATATATTGTAATCTATTTCTTATATGTACAAATTTGTTGTAATCACATCTTTGATTGAGTTAATCAATGATGAGGGCATAACAATTAAAAATAGAACACACATCCTTTTCTACGGGAGCTTAAATGATTCACAACAAGAAAGGAGAATATGACAGCTTAATCATGAACACCATACTTGGAGCTTGTGGGTGGATACATTGAGTAAGAGAGAAACATTCTAAGCCCATTAGGAGTGGCTTTTGGAGAAGGATGCGGAGGAAGAGAAAGAGAGATGAGATGCTCAATATGAAGGTCACAATGCTTGCCTTTCGATCTTTTAGATGGGTTCGTGGGTAAGAGAGAAGTTGTTGACTTAATTCTAAGGTTACCTGGATATTTAGATAAGTTACTATGGCCTAACTTATCTAAATGCAGAAACAACTCACTGCTATAGGGACAACGGAGTGATTAGAAACAAAAAGTTATAAGGGCTAGTGAGATGAAAAAAAAATAAAAAATAAAAAATTACTCAATTATAAAAATTCTGAATGATTGATAAACAGGCAAACAAGCACAAACGCAGACATATTAGAATAGAGTAATGATCCTTTCTGACCCTCCCACACCCATGTGTATAGGACCACCCCAAAAGATCACTAATAAATTTGACACAGATCTGTAGAAAAATCAATTCTCACACCCAAGTGATAATGTTTCTAGAGATCTGTGTCAAATTTAATGGTGATCATTTGAGGTCCCACACATGGGTGTGGGAGGGTCTCATAGGATCATTACTCATTAGAATATTATGTCATCTAGAAATATAGAATGGCATCAAAGTCTTTATTCAAATTTTAATATTTTTGAATATTTAAAACCTTTTTCATCAAACATACCCTTTAATAGATCAATATTCCAATAAATAAAAATATGCTTTTATTTTAAGTAGTAGGTTCCTCTCCAATTCCTGATTTCTCCCTCTCCAAGTTGTCGATCCGTGGATCTTCTTCTCACCTCTTCTCCAAAGTTTCCATCTTCCCTTCTCATTTTACCATGAAGATCTTTTTAGTTGAGTAAATATTTTCTTTGCCATTGATAGCAAGAATCATATTCTACCCTAATTTCTTAATATGGTACTTTAGATCATTTCTAGCATTTGAATTTTACAAATTTAGGATGGTTGTATTTGTATTTGATAGTCTTTATAGTTTGTAGTAATTTTTGCCTATAAATTTAGTACGTTTCCTTCATTTGAAATTTTGAACTTTAATCTTTTGATAGCATGTATTTGTTAATGCAATATAAGGTTCTTCACAACCATGCAATATGCTCATAAATCTAGTCTATAAAGATATTAGGATGTAGCGGTCAATGAAACCACCATAGATTGCCATACTGAAATTGACAACGAGAAATAAGGTTTAATAAACTAATCTTAGAAAAAGATTAATTTATTAAGGGTTCGAGTGTGAAAACACGATTTTGAATTAATACATTAGCCCCATTCGATAGCCATGCAAAAAGGATCTTATATTTTGAAATAATTATTTGCTAAATTTTTTGGGCTTTCTCAATGTTGCTATGATGCAAACTTGTATATCTAAATGCAAATTGAAATACAAATAAATTTCAATATATGAATTTATATGTATGTATATATCTATATATATATAGAGACGATATATTGTACGGATATGTCATGTCTAAATGATATTTTTCTGGTTTAGCATTTTAAATACTCGCATACATGTCACAAATAGACAATATTCATTTCTTTTTGACAGTTTTCCACGAAAATTAATTTTTTTTAAAAAAAACTCATTAA
>NW_006496564.1:1451497-1470998 GCF_000471905.2 Amborella trichopoda | reverse complement strand
ATACTAGGGAGGTCTATACCCAAGACTAATTCTATGTTGGTAATCAGACCCTTGGCGATGGTAGCAAAGCTAGCACTATGCATCCAAAGGTTAATGAACTCAATGACTTGGGCTGAGTACTCGGCCCATGCCCGAGCTGAATATTTGACCCAAACTTGAGTAACTCAGCTTGAGTACTTGGCTAAATACTGTAGCAGCAAAGAAGTGTTAAAAAAAAAATAAAAAGAAAAATATGAAAAGAGAAAATATATGCTGAAAGTAAGATTGAACAAAACATATGTAAATGGGGTTAAAAAAGTAGTAAAACAATAGATTTTAAAAATATTAATTTGTGACTTATAGTATTTAAAAATAATCTAAAAAAGATGAAAAAATGTAAAAATAAGTGTTCATGGCAAAAACACTTTTCAATCTTTGCAAAATGATAGAAGAATAATTAAACATATTACAAATAGATATCCTATTTTTTTTTAATTTTTTAATAATTTTGTTATTGAACTTTTTTAAAATCCCCGAGTTGGACACCTACTTTGGGGATACCATCCTTGCGCGTCCGAGCCCATTCACCTGAGTGGTGAAACACTAGTCTCTCTCTTCAGCATTTTCTGATGCATTCGCAGATCCAAATCTAGATAAGTTAGGCCATAGTAACCTTAGAATTAAGTCAACAACTTCTCTCTTACCCACGAACCCATCTAAAAGATCGAAAGGCTAGCATTGTGGCCTTCATATTGAGTATCTCATCTCTCTTTCTCTTCCTCCGGCATCCTTCTCCAAAAGCCACTCATAATGGGCTTAGAATGTTTCTCTCTTACTCAATGATTCCACCCACAAGCTCCAAGTATGGTGTTCATGATTAAGCTCTCATAGTCTTTTAAGCTCCCGTAGAAAAGGATGGGTGTTCTATTTTTAATTGTTATGCACTCATCATTGATTGACTCAATCAAAAATGTGATTACAACAAATTTCTACATATAAGAAATAGATTACAATATATCACGTTCATCCTTATCATGATCATATCTTTTTAGATCATTATCATCATTCTTGTTGCATGTATAGCTATGAAGCCTTACGTGTCTTAGCTTATATTTGTAGGAAATTCAATATATTCAACGATCATATATATACAATCGTAACCATTCGTCCAATGGTCATATCCATAGGAACGTAACCCTTCATAAACCCGTTGGAGATTAGGGAACCCTTTCGTATCTCAAAGACCCATTAGAGAAATACAATGGTTACCCCTTCTTCTCCCTATAAAATGAGAAGCCAGAGCGAGGATGAGTACAACAATGAATAGGCGTACATCTTTCTAAAGGGAAAAGGGATAAATATCCGGGCTCTGCCATCCCTGGCCTCACTGCACCGCTTCTCTGATCTCGGGTTTGATCTTATACACACTTCATTAAATTTTGCTATCAATGGTATCAAAGCCATCAAGTTCCATCTTCCATATTGCTTTATCTTATACTGCTCACACTTATCTTATACTAGATTCACATATATTCAAGTATATCTTTAATGGTGAGGCATACATGAAGTATATATTTTATCTTATTCACATGTTTTCAAAACAATAAACCTCTATTGGTATTAATGCAATGACTTTCAGTGAATACCACTTATTGTCACTGAATATCACGTATTGTTTAAAGGATGGATAAGTACATATTATTTAAAGGATTAGCATGTATATCTTTGTTTAAGATATTGCTTGGAATTACAAAGTGATATGGAAGGATAGATATTTTAGATTTCAAGTGGTAGAATTTTGTGTCACAGATATAATCACCTTTGTGAATAAAATAATCCGTGTGGCGGAATTTTTTAGTTTTAATATCAGTGGCTACAATTTTTTTTTTTTGCTATTTTGTTTCGTTATATATTATTGATATTTCTATTATAAAAAAAAAAAAAGAGAGACAATTGTGAGATGTGCCCCTATCTCATGTTTTAGGAGAAGGCGCCTTTTGCTGTAACGACATACATAGGAGAAGGCCCCCCCTTCTCGGGAACGTGCCCCTTTGCTTGAAAGATGCGTCCCTATTGCCTGCAGTTTTTATGAATAGGCGGCTGGGCACTCGTGACTAGCATGTGAAGATCCGAGGTTGATACGAAAAGTTTTATCCAGATAATAGGTTTCTGTTGGTGGTGGCCTTATAGTTGTTTTGTTGAAATCTTGTATTTTTGTTATTGGGCCTATAGTGCCTTGAACATGATTGTATTAATTTTGGAGCCTGTATATATTAATTGGTTTTATCTTTTGTCCAATTTCTTGTACCCTTGTGCTTGTGCTTGGGTTTTTGTTTTCTTTTGTGGTTTGCTTTGATTCGATCTTTCTAAAAGCGTTGAGCGCCTCTCACTTGGCATTCACTACCTCTGATCGTGGTCCCACACTATGTCGCCCTCTAGCGGTTACGGTAAGGGTATGGGGGCGGGGTCGTGATAGCAGCCAAAGGAAGAGCACCAAAGGTAACCTCATCATCAGCACTGCCATAGCAGGCCAACGAGAGTTAAGGAGCGGATCCCTACGTTGATGTCTAGCTCTTTTGACAGCTAGAAGGAAAGGCAACTATCTGTGGTGGATCATGGAGAGAAAGACACGAAGGAAGGAGAGAAAATTCCCCTGGCCAGCAAAGAGCAGAGAAAAAGTCGCAGATCAAGAAGGCCAGGTAGACTTAGGAGAGCCCGAGAGGAGGCTGAAAGATTAAGCAACTTGTGATCTTTAGCAATGTCCCCTTCAGATGCGCAAGATGCCTCAACGCGTAGAGACGATATAGACTTATAGGCAAATAGACCCCCCAAATTTCCAAAATTAAAGGAAGTTTGTATAGGCATAGGCAGGTTTATGATCATGTTGTTCCCATCTGAATCATCAGTAGAAATTCCCAATAAGTGAAGACCAACAGGTTTGGCACAAACAATAGGGCAGGAGGAGGTATCTCCAATAGCGGAAAAGGCGGGTGACGATATATAAAATCCTAGAGCATCCCTGAAGATTGCTAATTTAGCAGCAAAATCCACATATCATACCTTAGCTTGGGAGAATGGATTTGAAAATGGCAAGAAAGGATAGAAATCAGGTTGGTTATTGGATTTGACAACAACACAGTAACAAAAATCTTAAGAAACAGGTCGCTTGCCAAAGCTTTTGAATATCCCGAATAATCAGGCTGGAAAAACCGGCCAGTAGGGACCCAACACTTTTTCTGGGTAGGTTTCAATTTTTAATTGCCTAATGATAGGAACACCCACGTGTCCTCCCTAGCCAGGGAGCTGGTAGGAGGGCATACTTCGACGCCATTGTAGGATGACCCCAAGTAGGTACAAGGAAGGCAGAAGAAGAAGAACCTTTAAGTTTCAATTTTTTCAGAACCTCAACTCAAGAATCAAGACGTGTAGCTGACACAGAAGGAGCCAGAGGGACCAAAGAAGGAGAGGAACCAACCTCAATTGAAATATCAATTAAAAAGAAATCTCCTCCAAATCCAAGATAAATTTGGGTTGGGAGTTGTGATTTGGCGGTATAAGAATTTTAACTCTAACATAGGAAAGATCAAAGCCCTCCACAATATTCCAATCAACCTCACAAAAACCCCACAGAGGTTACCAAGACTTTGAAATACCCCCAACATACAGGATTGAAATGGAATCCCTCCACAATGCCACCAGCAAAAAGAATGAGGAGACAAAGAAGAATGGTCGCTAGGTTTTCATTTCTCCAGAGAAAGAAGCTTGCCCCAAACCATGCAATGTTTACAAAGAATAACCTTGAAAGACTCATCAGCTGAAGCCGGGAAATAGGCAATCATGTTAACACCAAAGGAGCGGACAACCGGGGCATTAGAGAGGCCCCACGTTCATTTGGCCAAATCGCTTAAACCCCAAATATTATTAGAAGGAGGGGAGAAAGACCTAATAACAAGAAGGGAGGTAGACATACAAGTTTCAGAGAGAGAATCAACATTAAGAGAGGGGATCGGAGTCACAGTGGCCATGATCTAAAAGGGGTTAAAGAAAAAAAGGGAGCCATCGAAGGAAGAAACAACACGAACTATTAAAAATAGTATCATCAGAGTTCTTGTAAAGACTTTCCCCACTATTCTCTCTCGCTAACCTCTTTCTTGCTTTAAGTTTTACTTTCTTTCTCTTCCACTCACTAATATAAGCCCCACGTCTCTCCCCTCCGTAACCCTCCATCAATCTTTCTCTCTCTAACTTCTCTTTCTCATGTCTTTTCGTTTCGATTCATATTTATCTCCTCATGGAAGACCCAAGCCTCTTTTTTTAGAAAGAGAGGTCGTTTGGGGAGATGGGAGAAAATATTAGAGAGAGAAAAGGTGATTTGGGGAGATGGGAAAAAATATTAGAGACAGACATGGCGGTTTGGGGAGAGATGAATGGCTCTCACTGAGCTCGAGCAAACAAACTAATGGAAAAAAATTAATCATGCAAAATTCAAGTCAGATTTCAATTTCATATAATTCAAATAAGGAAAAAGTTTTATATAGTGTTGTGCATCATTTTTGATGTACCTACATCCCTGACTCAAATAAGAAGAGTGCCAGTGACAACCTAGTCCTGTTGGTGTCCAAGACACTGCCAGACCAAGGGAACACTGCAAAATAAGCCTAACATTAGGCAACCTTGGAAAAGTACCATCACTCCACAAAAGAGACCTTACAACCACATCCCTGAGCCAGGGGCTTCAAAACAGTACCAGACCACTGCCATTGCATCCAAAACGTTGAAAAACCTCTAAGGACCAAATTTGGGCACAATTGAACCTACCGAGAACATTTTGGGCCCAAAATATCTTGAACGAGTAGAGTCATACACTATTGCGGTGGGGCCTCACCAAAACCAGTCCCCAATCATGGAGGTTGCAATCCTCACCGCTCGAGATGACCTACAAACACTCAAACAATGTTCGATTGAGTCGGAACAAGCTCAAATTCAGGCATAAGATAGGTCTTAATGACCAGGTCATTTTAAAATATAGCACGCGTCATAACTGTTTGAAGGCATTTTTCAGCACCTTGAATCCCCGGCACGAATAAAGAGAAGCCAGGTTAATAAAAGCCTTGATTCACAAGTGGAATTTTTTAATAGTCAAATAATTGCCCAAGAATGAGTGAAAATGTTCGTAAGGATTTCATAAGGTCGTCTGCCAAGTTTTGTTACAATCCGACATGTTTAAGGCAGCGCAGACAAAGAAACAGTTTGAGAAAAATTAGCCTCTAGCACCCTGAAACGGATTCTATAACTTGAACTCTATTACCAGAGTATCAAATAGTAGTGGGATCACCGCCATTAGATCTGGGATGGTCGAAAACCTATATGGGTCAAGTTTCAGCTTAATCAGACGCTCAAGGACAAACTTATGGTCGAAATACTAAAAACGAATAGGCCGCACGCTATTCCTGTGTGCCTTTCCTGCACCAGTTGCCATTAATGAAGACTGGTTTACATAGTTTCGGGATAAACTTTGGAATGCTATATCTCCCTCGTCTTGAGTTAGATCGAGCCCAAATTTTGGGAGCGTGATCGTCTTGTTATGTTAAGCATTTGGATATGTGGCACGACCAGCGACGTCGTTCGAGCAGGGAGAAAAGCTAGAGAGAAGTTGACAACACGTGGTAAAAGTTACAGGAAACTCAACAGTGACACCTTGATCGAGTGGCCATATCACGACGCTTGCATAGTGGATCGACGTGAAATCAGATCAATTGTGTGCTCGAAGTCTAAGGGTACATCTGGGTCAAACCTCACATGCGATGAATGATTGGATTTGATGCACGAGGACGATGAAGTTACTGCAAATTTCGGCCACCAAAATTTAGATTCCAGCCAAAAAGCCAAAAGTGGAAAATCATCATTTTAGCACGAAATTGAGCTGCGTTTGTTGCCAAACGATCGTGATGACATGCTGGCCGTAATTCAGCGAAGAAATAGTGTAGACATGTCGAGAAATGGGTGCAATCTTGATCCAAAGATCACAAGTTTCTCATAAATTTCGCATCGCATGATTGTGGCTCAAAAACACAAGCTATGATTCGAAATGGGTATCAAAATGATTGTCATTTCGAGCCCAACAAGAAAACAATCATCTTTTGGCCGAACGAGAGTCGGAGCAACCCCAAATCAGCCTTGGAGGATTGCACACGTTCTAGGGCAGTAGCAGTGACTGAATTGGAATTACGTGAATTATTGGGCAAGGGCAAAATCATCATTTTACCCCCATTTTTAGAATATATTTTAATTCAATTATTGTAATTTTCAACAATTAGGGTGAATTTTGGGCATCCACCCATGTTTGGGCCCACCTCTATATATACACATGATATCTCAATGTAATGGACCCCAACTAAATGAATAAAAATTAAGCCTTTAGCTTGATTTTGTGGGCCATGTCCTGGAGAGAGAAAGAGGACAGAGAAGAAAATGTTTAGTACCTTTGGGTTAAGGTAATTTTCTCTCTCCTCCTCTCTTCTCTCTCTTCTTTGTTCTTTCTCTCATCTTCTCTTCTCTCTCCTACTCCCTTCTTTCTTTATCTCTCCTCCTCCCTTCTTTCTTTATCTCTCCTCTACTTTCTTTCTTTCTCTCTCCTCCTCTTTCTTTCTTTCTCTTCTTCTTTCTTTATTTCTATTCTTTCCTTTATCTCTTTCCCCTTTCCTTTTTTCTCTCCTCTCTTTCCTGCTTTCTCTCTCTGTTCTTTCCTTTTCTCTCTCTTCCTCCCCTCCTGGTTTCTCTTCTCTTTCTTTCTTCTCTCTCCTCTTTCCTTTCTCTCCTTATCTTCTTTCTCCTTTATCATGTACGACAATATCTACTGCTGAGCATGACGTTCTTTCCTTTGTTAGGCTTCTTGGGGTGAGTACAGTGAGCCGGGTACTTCCCCGAGTGGCGGGCCAGGCCTCTGTTCAAATTCCTCCTCTTGTTGTGCACGGAGGTACACATCGGCACGAATGACACTTCTCTATTCTTATTCTCTGACAAATGACACTGAATCGAGCTCTTTCCCGTGTGGCGGGTCGGGTCGTGTCTGAGTCTTTCTTGACATGCACAGTGATGCTTATTGTCGCGCATTTCTTTTCTTCTCTCTCTCTCACTTGTCATGCACAGCGGTGATTATTGCTGTCCATGATCTCTCTTCCTCTCTCTCTCTCCTGTCATGGACGGTAGAGCCTATCGTCGTTCATGTTCTTCCTCTCTCTCTCATGTCATGGACGGCAAAGCTTATCACCGTCCATGTTCTTTCTCCTTCTCTCTCCTATCATGGACGATAGAGCCTATCGTCATCCATGTTCATTCTCACTCATCTCTTTCTCTTCTTATGGACGGTAGAATGTATCACCATCCATGTTCTTTCTCTTTCTCTCTATTCTGTCGTTGACGGCAGAGCCTATCACCGTCTATGTTCTTTCTCTTTCTTTTTTTCCTGTCATGGATGACAGAGCCTATTGTCGTCCATATTCTTTATCTTTCTATCTCTCCTGTCATGGATGGCAGAGTTTATCGGCGTCCATGTTCTTTCTCTTTATTTCTCTTCTGTCATGAATGGCAGTACCTATTGCCGTGCATGACTCTCACCCATCTCTTTCTTTCCTATCATGGACGGCAGAGCTTATCGATGTCCATATTCTTTCTCTTTCTCTGTTTCCTGTCATGGACGGTAGAGCCTATCGCCGTCCATGTTCTTTCTCTTTCTCTCTCTTCTGTCATGACCAACAGTACCTATCGTCGTCCATGACTCTCACCCATCTCTTTCTTTCCTTTCATGCACGGCAGTGCTCACCGTCGCACATGACTTTTCTCCTTTTCTCCCTTCTATCATGAACGACAATGCCCATTGCCGTCCATGACTCCTTTCTCAACTCTCTCCTGTCATGAACGACAATGCTTAATGTCATCCATGACATCCTTCCTCATCTTTTACGTTCTCTTTCTTCTCTTTCCTCTCTCTTCTTTCTCTCTATGTTTCCTCTTTCCCATATCTCTCTCATCTCTCTCTTATCTCTCTTCTTTCCTTTCTTCTCATTCTTTTCTCGCTGTTCTGTCTACTCTCTCTTATCTCTCTTCTATCTCCCTTCCCTCTTTCTCTTCTCTAACTCTTCCTCTTCCCCCTCTTCATCCCATCTCCATTCTCTCTTCTTTCTATTCTCTCTTCACTTTTCTTCTCTCGTTTGGCCAGAGGATAGGTTAAGCCTTGTGCTGTCAAGTTAGGCTTGCCGTCGAGCAGTTTAACCGTAGCGCCAGTCTGAGCCATCGTGCTCGTCTAGCTAGTAAGTCAAGCTAACCGTGGTGTCAAATTAGTCAGTGTGTTGGTTTTGATGTTGAGTAGTTCAACCGTCGTGCTGGTCAGAGCTACCGTGCCCGTCTAGCTGCCACGCCAAATCAGCCACCTCACTAGTCTTGCCCATGTGACAGTCTAGTCGCAGGGTCAAATTTCTTCTCTCTTATTCATCTCTATCATCTCTTTTCCCTCTTATCTTCCCTCGTTCTATTTCTTCTTACTTTCTTTCTTTCTCTTGACCATATTAACCTTCATTCATTTCTAAAACACACATTTCATCTTTAAAGTACTGGTTGAAAGCCATACCAGTCTTTACAGTCATTTCTTTAAAGTACTGGTTAAAAGCCATACCGGTCTTTAGAACCCTTTCTTTAGAGAACTGGTCGAAAGCCTTACCAGTCTTTAAAGTTCCTTCTTTGGAGTACTGAGTGAAAGCAGACTAGCCTCTACGAGGTTATTTTTCTCCTCTTTGAGAGATTAGTTGAAAGCCATACTAATCTTTCATTTTCTAAGATTCCCTTTCCTATCATCTTTATTCTACTCTCTTTTCTTAGTCTAGAAGACCAGGTGAACATTAGACTGGTCTCTAGTTCTTTGTTCTACCTCTCGAATGTACGCTCGTGTGCATTCACTTAAAGGTAAAGTGAGGTCCTCTGACCCACTTGTCTTGTATACTAACATGTGCATGTATGATTACAGAAATAGGAGAGAATAGGTTAAGGGAAGCGATTGCGAACCAGCCGTAGGCTTGGGGGGCTTTCCATCGTGATCTAAGAGGGCACCCACGCGAGTCAGCCCGAGTGTGTCACGAACCTAGGTGAGGTGTGTCCCACCTCACACCCTAATTCCTCTCTCATCGGTTGATATATCTGCCCTTGCTTTATACACAAGGTTCCCGAGAGAGTGGTCTAAGGTCCCAGGCTCTCTTTGTAACCTGAAACACGTGCCACCAGGTCAATCCGACCAGGGGACGAGATCGAGGCATCTAACCCATAACATGACCCAGAGTCAAAGTTTTTATAGAGAGAAGATGAGCTCAAAATCACGGAAATCATAGCTTTTTGAAGACAGGACATCTCAAACTTCATCGTAAAGACAGGACCGATGAGACCGTATCACAAAGAGCTACAAACTGGTACAATTGTCGCATTCAATCTAAGGTCCGATAAATCACAAATCCAAGGATGAAGAAAACAAGATCGTTTGGCCTCCGGGATCCCTTTTTTCAGGTATCTCTAGAAATCAGAAAGTACTTCTAGTAAGGACCAAAACGGATAAAAATTAGTGCAAAACGATTGTGGAAGTCTCCTCTTTAATTTGCACTTGAAATAAAGACTCGAAACTTCATAGACTGTGTTACATAGATGACAAAAATTTCACGACCTAGCCGGGTTTCTACCACTCAAGAAAAAGTCCACCTCAAGACCATCAAAAGACATCAAACTCTTCAGAATCGAACAAGCATTAAGGCTGCGATGATCGATCGCCTCAAACGCCATCACTGTCACGACCTCGCCCCCTGACCCCTGTTAGAGGGCGACAGAGTGCGGGATCGCGACAGACTGTGGAAGTCTATCTTCTTTAATTTGCAATCGAAATAAAGACTCGAAACATCATAGACCGTGTTGCAAAGACAACCAAAAGTTCACCACGTAGCCGAGTTTCTACAACTCAGGAAAAAGTCCACCTTAAGACGATCAAAAGACATCAAACTCTTCATAATCAAACAAGCATCAAGGCTACGATGATTGATCACCTCAAACGCCATCATTGTCACGACCCCGCCCCCTGACCCCTGTCGGAGGGCGACAGAGTGCGGGATCGCGACAGACTGTGAAAGTCTATCTTCTTCAATTTGCAATCGAAATAAAGACTCGAAACATCATAGACCGTGTTGCAAAGACAACCAAAAGTTCACCACGTAGACGAGTTTCTACAACTCAGGAAAAAGTCCACCTTAAGACGATCAAAAGACATCAAACTCTTCATAATCAAACAAGCATCAAGGCTGCGATGATTGATTGCCTCAAACGCCATCACTGTCACGACCCCACCCCCTGACCCCTGCTAGAGGGCGACAGAGTGCGGGACCACGACCCGAGGTCGCGATCGTCACTCAGGTGGGAGTGGCTCAACGCTTGAAAACGCGAAATCAGGAGCAAACCATGAAGGAAAACTAGAATAAAACCACTAATGAAACAATTAACAATTCCAAAAGTAAAGCCATCTCATTCTTCCAATATTAAAAAGTCTTTACAATTCCTTCTTGGCACTCTTGGCCCAAAATACACAAAATAAGGTACACCACACATTACTGAGACATCCAAAACATACAATGAAAGTCTTCAAAGAGCGGCTTTTTAACTCTCAAGTTCAAGCTTCAAAATCCCCAATGGTCACCCACCTTAAGCACAGGTGTCGGCACTCTTCACTCTATAGTTATGAAAATAAGATGGAATGACCTAACAACGTAGTAAGAAGATCTACACCATTGCATTTCAACTAGCATGATAGTGATACGAAATACGCAACATGCATAGATGTGCATATACACATGTATCAAATAAAGTCCCTCAACATGCTTCTCAACACTCTAACAGAAATGTGAGAAATGCAGTTCAATATATATAATGCATAAGTCATAGCCACTTTTCTTAAAGTAGAGTAATAAAGACAACATATCACAATTACAGTTAAAATCTCATGTAGAAAGCGTAAATAAGTCCAGTAAATAGATCTATCTACTCCTGAAGTAGAAGCCACATCGGTTAGGTTAAGCCAATCCTAAACTTGAGACTTCTACCCTCACTCAGGAAGGTGGATCATGACAAGCGGAAGACCCACTTGTAAGGCCCTCACACACGCACACATCCCCAGCATGCTTTGGGGTTTTCGATAGACAGAGGCCTTGCAAGATGCTACCCTCTCCTTGTGCCCTTTTGGTGAGAGGGCGTTATATTACTATTAGGTGATCCAATGTGTAGTTCTCACATAGATCTGGGGGGTGCGACCCACCCATCCACTCACATCCTGAGTCTCGTCCTATCATGGGGAGTTAGGGAAAAATCGCAGCTGCCAACATCCTTATTCATACAGTAGGTACCCTTCACATATAGCATAAGCATTATGATACCATCATTCACGCAGTAGGTATCCATTCACATATAACATAAGAATTATTAAAATCATGTAATTCATATCGCAACAGGGCATTCATCATAATCATGCTTTCATGTCATAGCAAAGCATAACTTCATTATCATGCATGCGTACGTGCGCTCACAATTGGGGCCCTAACTTTTGGACCATTTAGAGTTTGAAGATGATTCCAAAATCAAATTCGTACCAAAGACACCTATCCCTTACTTGGGAGTTGTTTAAAGACAACAGAATTCTGTTTGGCCTCTTAAAAGTTCAAGGAAATGAGAGTTAACTAACTGCCCACAGCTATGTACAGTGGACAGCAACGCACCCTGCTTCAAATTATTATAACATTCAAACCATAAGGCAACTTGTGACGAGTAAAAAATAAAAGTTTAATCCAAGACGTATATACTTCTAACAAACCAAATTTTAAACTATTTGGATTCCATTTGATGGTTCAAAAATTCGTGGCAAACAAGGTGATAGTTCTGATTTTCATCGATACTGCCCACAGTGACATACCTTCATAAAGCAAGGTATAACTTTCAATCTAGAAAGCTTTTCAAAATAGTTTCCTCATGAAAATTTTAGCCCATCCAAAGATCTTTCAAATGAATATGTCTTGGCTGAAAATGAATTTCGTTTGGCTAGC
Organism: Amborella trichopoda; assembly: GCF_000471905.2. The sequence continues at coordinate 1,458,903 of NW_006496564.1, read as the reverse complement.
TAAAATCAGTGACCACAGTGGTGTAAATGAAAAATCCAGGAAAACAGTTAATAATGATATACCTTCCCCTTTTGAAACATAACTTCATTTTTGTAAATAATTTCAGAAATGGGTAAAAAACAAACATTTTGCTAGACTCGTATATCTTTCTAATAGGGTAGTTCGAGGTCAATCGGACCCCATTTGACTGTTCAAAGGCCTCTTATAAGAACATGCAAACTTCTGAAATTTCACAGTGGTATACAATATGTCTCAAGCATACATCTCATGATCTTCATTTCATGGTGAGGCACATAATAACAACCATTATCTCACAATGTGAACACACACAGAATCATGGATAGTATGCATTTCTTACATAATCTAAGAATCATGTATTCATTCTTGATATTCACCATTATCATAGAGCAAGAGCCCCAATTTCTTACATCACATACGCTGTCATTCTCATTTTACATAAATAAATTCCATGCATCCCTATGACTATCATGCAATGGTGATGGATCCACTTACCTAAACAACAATGGTGTCTTCTTCACTCTTCTCTTCATAGCTCTCACCCACCCAGCAGTGTCTGCCCACCAACAATCACTTCTTCCCACCTTGTGTCTCATAGAGAGAGAGATGAAGTAAGAATGAGTGGTACAGGTGAGGAAGGGGGCTTAAGTACTCTTGGGTTGAGGTGGCTGGCCAAGGGTCATCGAAAGACTGTAAACTCTGGATATGTGGCACTCAAACAGCATACGTAGAACAAGTGGTATACACAACTCATGCATGTCAGAGACACAACGGGTGCTGCACACAAATCCACTCGGCACTGGCTCTTCACTTGACGCTGGCTCTTCCAACCGGCACTAGCCTCTTCACACAAATCCACTTAGCGCTGGCTCTTCCAACCGCCGCTGGCCTTTTCTCCAACTGACCCGGCACTGGCACTTCCAACCGGCGTTGGCCTCTTCTCGAACTTATCCTACGCTGACACTTCCAAACGGCGCTGGCCTCTTGTCTAACTCACCCGGTGCTGGCACTTCCAACCAGCGCTGGCCTCTTCTTCAACTCACCTGGTGCTGGCACTTCCTTAGCCCCCGTATCCTGGCATGCCTTCTAACTGACCAGGAAAAGTTTGGGTCGTCACAATCACCACCATTTGAAAAAGCATCCAAGTTTTGGCAATGGTAAAAGGTCCCTCAGAGAGAGATGGTTTTGTCAGTAGCACGAAAGGTTTAAGGGGCATCATGGTCTTTATTCCTAAATTCAGGATTTTATTCTAATTTATTTTAATTGTAATTAGGCTTAGTTTTGAGCATCCACCCCTTGTTTTTTGGATCCTCTATAAATATAAGCTTAGGTCAATTGTAAAAGGGTCGGATCATTCAATAATAAAATAGAGGCATTAAGCTTGATCTACTTGTCTTTTGATCCTAACCCTTGGATCTAGCGCCAAAGAGAGATAAAACTTTTCAGAGAGAGAAACTACCCCTAGCCCTCGCTAACCGTGTGGCTGTATTTCGTCTCACCCTCTTCTTTCGTTTTTCTCTCTCTTTGCTTATTACTTGCCTTGCACAGTAACCCGTGCCAGCGGACAACACACGACCCCGTCTCTTCCTCCTCGCATCTCTAGTGTAGACATAGCCAGACAATGATACCATATATCACCCTACTAACTAACATATGCTTGACCTAATACCTTTTCAGAGTCAACCTAAGGATTCCAACCCTCAGATCATTGCTCTAACTTCCTCTCCGTACAGTCGAGTTAAGTTCTGAGAGACATATGTGTTCTCCCTCAGTCACTCAGAAGGAGTCTTCTTCAGTCGCTAAGTCAAGAGTGTTCAAATCCTTTGATTGTGCTGATCACCCAAGCGTATAGCATTCGCACGGAGAAGGGAATCCTTATCACCTTTCTCCCTTGTCCCTTCTTTTCGTCAGCAAGCCCTCATTCGAGCGAGCCACTATAGAGGAGTACAATCGAGTCCATATTGCAATTCCCAACGCAAGAGAACAAAGCAATGAGTTGAAACGCCTAAGGAGCGTCCATGTCCAAACTGTGCTGGTAGACAGCCAGAGGGCTTCGTAATTGTTCTAAGAGGAAAAACTACCTGAGTGTGTCCTGAACCCCAAAATGACGAGGTAAACACCTAAACGCACCGCTGTCGTAAAAATACCTCTCCTTGTTGGTTCCTAACTGTACGTAGGAGAGCACACGTGAAACGCGTGTGGACCCTCCATGGTTGCTTGAAAGAGGATTTTTCCCATTGTCCGCATGAAGAAAAAATAGGTCCGACCATTAAGGTGTCAAGTTTACTATAGAAGTAAGGTGTACCTCAAAAAACCCATTAAAAATGTTGTTTCATCACTAGAAAATTCTTCATTTAATCATCTTGACATCAATATTTATGGATATGAAAGAAAAAATGAATTCCAAGTTCTAAAAATAGTGCATCTTGTAACACATCATCTAGACCGTCTATTTTCAAGATTTTCAAGTGCTCTTAGATCAGCCAGATTTACACCATTTTCAGAGCTTTCAATTTTATTATAGGGGTAAAAAATAGACTTTTAGGTCATGATAACAGTTTTGCCACTAAAAATACACCTTGTTCATGAGACTTTGGGATGTACCTTACTGTGATTTGTTAAGGTTGACACCTTATACAAACTTCACCCTTTGGATAATTGATGATTATCTAGATTTTAAAGGGTGTAGTTTTGCTCAATCAAACTAATCACATGCCCTTCTAGTATCTTTTAAGATAAAGACCATTCTAGATTTTGTAATATCTTGAAATATTAAGATATTGCCACGTCTTCAAACATCCCCCCATAAATCTTAGGTTTATCATATTATTAATTTATGTAAATCTTAGCTAAAAAAAATAAAGATATTCTTTATTTTTATTATAATCTATTTTTAAATTTAAAAATATTGGTATTTTCAAAATAACATATTATTCTTGAGGAATGGCTTTCTAAACAAAGAAAAATGCCACATTCCAAAAATGAAATGTGTCAGAAAAGAGACCAACATAGGACACTCTAAAGAAGTGTTGTACATGTTTCTAGAAGGTCGATGTACATATCCGTGTTCACCAAGTGTCGACACGTGTCGACACGAGGTCAGACCTTTAGATACGTGTGTCCATGTTTCAGAGGTTGAAACCCTTTACTAGAGGAGTCAAAAATTACAATTTACATTCAAGAGTATGCTTTTAGATTTTTATATCAATTAGGTACATCCTTGAAAGTAAAAAGTTGAAAAATTTCCGAATCATCCCTATTAAGTGTGTGGAAGCTAGAATAGTTAGGGGTACTTAGATAAGTTCAACACCAATTATCATTCGGCTAAGGCCTCTTTGGGGTAAAATTATATGAGTACCCTAACTGTTCAAGCTTCCTAACGCCGAAAAGGGAGCAATTTGGAAATTTTTCAACAAATGTTTTGTGGATGTACCTCAAGTATACCTTCAAGTATAACTCATAATTTTTTGACCCCTTTAATGATATTGTAAGGAGTTTCACACCCTTTTTTGATATTTTCCCTTTTCCACTTTTTTTTTTTTTATCAGATTCATAATCTATGTATAGAGATGGGAATAAAGCAGGTCGAGTCCAAGTCAACCCCAACTACACCAAACCTGACTAGTTTCAAGTTGAACCTACTCTTAAGTCCGGGTCCCTATTCGAGCAGCGACCCGCCCTACTATTTCGGGTAAGGTTTTGCTCTCTGAACAAAAACTATAAAAAATTATTGTGTGCATTTTATATTATATAGTTAAATTATTTATTTATGTATCTATTCTTATATACGTGGAGTCAAGTGAGGTTGAGTTGACCACGACCCAGACCCAACCCAACCCAACCCAACCCGACCTAATGAGATCTAAGCTGTACTTGAACCCAAACCCCACCCAGGTTGGGTCATGGTCAAATGGACCCACAACCTATTATTTCGCTCATACGGATCCAAGCCTGGATCCGATCGGGTCCACCCGCAGAGTCCACAGCTCAATCAAACCCAATTCCCACCCTTAACCATGTACATCAAACTGTAATATCCATGCAAACACATGGCTTGGAGTATGAACATAGAACAAAGAAAACGCTCAAGCATATAGATGGAGGTTGTAGATAGGAGGTGATGGAAGTAGAGGTGGATGCAGAGGATGGGGTCTTCATGTCTGTTCCTCCGTTAGCTTTAGATTAGTCTGAGGTACTTGGTTCTTTGTCAAAGTCGAAGCTTTATGTTGTAGGCTCTTTCTCACCCCCTTCATGTGACATTTTTGGTCTTGAAGATTGGGCAAGAAGGGGATGGGGTCTGGCATATGCTCTGGGGGTGAAGATCTTAGTAGCAAATAAGGTGGCCTTTTTGTTACAATCAGAGGAGGATGTTGCTAAAGCCTTAACTCACAAGTTTGTTAGACTTAGAGGTAAACTTTTATCTTGGGATTTATGGAAGACCTCAGCTCATGAATCTCATATGTTGAGAGAAGAGATATGGATTAGAATATGAGGAATACCTCTTCATGCTCGGAACTTAACGCAAAAAATTGCTAGACGTTGTGGAGATTATTGTGATGTGGATTGGAACTCTATCATCAGCTTGGATTTTATATTTGCTAGAGTTATGGTTTGGAGGCTCCATGGTATCGTTATTTCCAAACAAGTACAAATTTTGATGGAGCAGACTTCCTTTGAGATTTTTTTCTCAGTTGAGGCTGATTCTTTGAAAGTGGGGAATAAATGAAAATCTATTGTTTCAGATAAAGTGGAAAAGAATGTTGATGAATGGCAGTATGTACCTGCTCAGAGAGGTAAGGGACCTATTACCTGTGGCTTTATTGGAATTGAGGTTTATGGCAGGGAGGATAACAAAAGGCAGCCTCAAAATTCTAAGACAAACATACATCAGTTACGTTTCAAAAAATTTCAAAATTTGAAATTTTGACATAGATGGATCCCTATTGGACGGTTCCCTAATCCTTCGCCCCCGATTAGGAAGGAGTCAGTTATTAAGGTGGGAGATCGTATGATAAGCTTGAAAAATCCATCAAATGCTCAACTTTTTGAAAAGCAGTTATCTCCTCACGATCGACCGTCTGTTCCTTTGGACCCATCTACCTACTTAAAGGTGAATTTTGTCACTCATACACCTTTGGAACCACCAAAAAGAAAATTGGATTCTGCCAAATGTGGTGGGAAGATTTGTTCAAGTACGTTTGTGCTATCTTTAGGGAATGAGGAAACTATTTTGGAAAGGGACACCTTGACTTGCATGGTCAACTTCCCGTCCCATCATATCCATCCCCATATCTTGCCCAAGAAAGCAGACTTTGCCATTATCGTGTGGTTTTGGTAGTGGTCAAGCTCTGCTCCTCCTTTAGATCCACACCTTCTTCATGTTTTTTGAAGGTCCTCGTATCCGTGATGATGTATCATTTGCCTTATCGACTGACAACTCTGAAGGGCGAAGGGAGCCGCTTCAGAAATAGGTTTGATCCTCTTGATATCGACCCCTTGATGCTAGTAGAGATGGATCCGATGGATGAGGATGTTGTTCTTTTGGGACAGGAGGTGGTGGATGGGCCTAAAGAGGTTGCTAATGTTGGGAGTCCGATGGTCGAAAATGATGTTGGAGAGGATACCTTGGAAGTGATTGAGGATGAAGACTTTTTTTAGTCGAATTTCACTCTGGTTGAGGCGGAGGATGCCTTTCCCCTTTATGTTCTTCCTCAGCCAGAGCAGTCCCCTGCTATGCTACCACAGAATGAAGTCTTTTCGATTATGGTGGTTATGGAAGAGGCTGATAAAGCAAAGGTGGGGGTTATGTTGAATGGACTCAGAGGGCCCCTTGGGTGTGATTTGTGAAGAGATCAAGCCAAAGAAGAGGGCTAGAGTATCTACTAAAAACAAAGTTGTAAGCACTACTGATGAGGTTAATTCTACACTAACGATCGCAAGAAAGAAGGTGGAGAAGGCGAAAAAGGCGGTGGTCTATGGCTCGAGGTCCTCTACAAGATTGGAATATAGAGGTGCCATTAAAATTACCCCAAAAACTAATAGAGCATCACAGTGTAAGTGGGAGGTGGTGGACCAGAGCAGTGCATCCCCTTATGATAATGGTGTCTCAAAGGCCCTAGTACTGGACGAGGCTCTCATGTTGGAAGAAGTCCACTTTGGACCTTGTGTACAAGGTTCTGGTGTTTGAAGGTATTTTTCAACACTGGTAACCTCAATGCGAATAAGGAGAAAGCAGTTCGCGACTTAAGCCCGCAGGTACCAAAGTGCTTGTGGACTACAGAAGCCGTAGGACAATAAGCCCTGATCCAGCAGCGAAATTTCCTAAAGTCTCAGGATACTCAAGAAGGTTCAATATAATGCCTAAGGATCTCCCAAGAACACCTACCAAGTTTCGTCACGATCCAACATGTTTAAGGCAATACAAATACAGAAACAGTTTTGGGAAAATTGGTCTCTTGCGCCCTAGAAATGAACCTTATAACTACATCCTTATCATCGAGGCGTCAAATGACCGTAAGACCACTGCCATTGGATCCAAAACGTTCAAAAATCCCCAAGGACCTAATTTCGGCTTGATCAGATGTTTCTAGACCAAGTTATGGCCAAATTACCTAAAACAGGTACGCCTCACGCTATTACCGTGCATCCTCAGTGAGCTAGTTTCCATTAATGGAAACTATCTTTTAGAGTTTTAAGTTGAACTTTGGAATGCCATATCTCTCTCGTCCCAGGTTAAATCAAGCTCAAATTTTGGGAGCATGTTCGTCTCGTTGATCCAAACATTTCGATATATGACACAACCCATATTGTGCCCCAAACGAGAGAAAAACTAGAGAGAAGATAGATATTCAAGGCAGGTTGTAGATTTTCTAGCAAGAGTGCATCTCGATCGAGCGGCCACATCAAGACGCCCGCAGGACGGATCGGCCTCAAACTTGACCCATTACGAGCTTGAAGTTAGAGGATTTATTCGAGCCAAACCTCGCATGTGATGGACGGTCAGATTCACCGCAAGATGGAGTCGAAGTAGCTGCAATTTTTGTCCACCGAAAACCAAACTCCGACCAGTATATTCGGGCACCAAATCGAGCCATGTTCGTCGCCAAACGCTCATGACAGCATGCTCGTCAAAATACAACGAAGAAATTGTGGAAAAAAACTAAGAAATGGGCGTGATCTTGAATCAAAGATCACACGTTTCTTATGATTTTAACATCTCGTGATCGTGGCTCAAAAGTCTGATCCATGGCTCGTAATGGGTATCGAAACGACCGTCTTCCCGAGTCGATCAAGAAAATAATAATCTTTTGGTCGAATGAAGACTGAAAGGACCATAAACGACATTCGGAAGATTGAAAAGGTTGCATGGCCATGATAGGGACTTAACT
>NW_006496564.1:1410195-1450488 GCF_000471905.2 Amborella trichopoda | reverse complement strand
TTCCCTTTAAATCTTGGGTCACGATTTTCTTTGTTAGGAGAGAGAGAGAGAGAGGAGAGAGGATATTTTAGGTGGTACCCTTAGCCACCTAAGTAACTTTCTCTCTCCTCTTCTCTTTTTCTCTCTCCTCCTTCTCTCTCTTCTTTCTCTCTCTTCTTTTTTTCTCTTCTTTCTTCCTCTTCTTTATCTTTCCTCTTTATCTCTCTTCTCGTCTCTCTCCTTCTTCTCTCTCTTCTTTCTCTCTTCTACTCCTCTCTCTTCTTTTGTCCATTCTCTCTTTCCTTCTTTCATGTCTCTCTCCTTCTTTCCTTTCCCCTCTTCTTCTTTCTTTTCTCTTTGTTCTTCTTTTATTTCCCTCACTTCTTCTTTCCTTTCTCTTTCTTCTTCTTTCCAATCTCTCTCTTTTTCTTTCCTCTCTTTTCTCTTCTTTCCTCTCTCTCTTCTTTTTTCCTTTTCTGCTTTCTCTCTTGTTCTGTCTCTCTCTTCACAGGGGCAGCAATGTGGGCCTACCGTATTTGGCGTGCCTCACTATGGTCTCTATATTCTCTCCCCCTGTCTTTCTCTCTTCACAGGGGTAGCAACGTGGGCCTGCCCTTTTCGGTGGGCCTCACTGCGGTCTCTATATTCTCTCTCTGTGTTTCTCTCTTTACAGGGGCAGTGATGTGGGCCTACTCTTTTTGGTGGGCCTCGTTGCAGTCTCTATATTCGCTCTCTTTGTTTCTCTCCCCTCTTAGGGACAACAATGTGGGCCTACTCTTTTTGGCAGGTCTCGTTGCAGTCTCCATGTTTCTTTTCTCTCTTTTATCTCTCTCCTCTTTCTCTATCTCCTTTCTCTCAATTCTTTTTCTTTCTTCACATCTGTGCACCTTCATCTCCTCTTCTTTCTTTTCACAAACGCAGTACAGGCCCCCATTTGTGCACTCCCTTCTTCTCTTCTCTCTCTACACAGACAACAGTACAAGCCATCATCTGTGCACTCTCTTCTTCTTTTCTCTTTCTTCACAGACAGTAGTACAAGCTGTCTGTGCACCCTCTTCCTCTCTTCTCTTTCTTTAAAGATGGCAGCTAAGCCACTTTTTGTGCTCTCTCTTTCTCACTTCTCTCTCTTCACAGACAGCAGTACAAGTTGTTGTCTGTGCACCCTCTTCCTCTGTTCTCTTTCTTCACAGACGGCAGCTAAGCTTAGCTTCCCTCTATGCTCTCACTTTTTATCATCTGTGCACCCTCTTCTTCTCTTCTATTTCTTCACAGACAGCAGCTAAGTTACCGTCTGTGCTCTCTCTTTCTCTCTTCTCTCTCTCTTCATAAATAGCAGCTAAGCTGTCGTCTCTTCTCTCTCTTTCTTTCTTCTCTCTTTGTAAGGACCTAGATTTTTCGGCACGGTAGCAAGAAGTTGAAGATAAGAGTTAACGTGCATGGCAGAGAGCACGTGCGGTGTTAACGACTGATGAAGAGAGTGAAGATAGCCACCATGCGTGTAAGCTTTACCACCGTGCGTGAAGAAGATAGCCGTTGTGTAAGCTTTACTGCCATGCATGATGAAGATAGCCATCGTGCGTGTAAGCTTACCATCGTGCGTGAAGAAGATAGTCGTCGTGCATGTAAGCCTTACCGCCTTACCTGTAAGCTTTACCGTCGTGCATGAAGAAGATAGTCGTCATGCATGTAATCTTTACCGCAGTGCGTGAAGAAGTTAGCCACCATGCGTGTAAGCTTTATCGTCGTTCTTGTAGCCCCTGTTTGTCACCTGTGAGCCCTTGCTTTCCACCTGCCCATCTTTGCTTATAAATGAAGCCCTTCACAAACCACCAAGCGCATTAGCCCTCTCTCACTCCCACGTCCTCCCTACTTAGCCTGAGTAGGGGATTTTGGGACACATTTGAGCATAAGTAAGTAGATTTAACACTCATGTTTCCATATTTTTTATTAAAGCATGAAAATTAAGCAAAGAATAAGTGTGATTTTGATAGGAATTTGGTTGCATGCTAGTGAAATTATGTTGTTTGTGCACTGTTATTATAGTGTTGTAGTCCTCATTGCCATGATGATTTTAGTACTGAAAATAACTCTGTTGGTAATGAAACTCTATGGAAGTGTACCCATGTATGTCTAAATTGAGATTAAAAATGTTTTGTGTTAATATCCAATTTAGTTTGGAAGTTATTGATTATTTTACAAGGTGTGCCAAAAACTTTGCAGTGAATTTCTACAGTCCCTGCATATTTTTATAATGAACTTTTGACTGATAAAATGGTGTATAAATAACTTTAAGCCACTTTTAAATGAAACACAGATGCGTCTACATCAAATTTGGTTTTGAAACCATGTGGAAATTCCTCATAAATTGGAAGTTATGCCTCTATTTGTATAGGCATGTCACTATTATCAGTTACAATAGTTTCCAGGACTATTGCTCATTTTGTAACGTACTTTTGACTAATCAATGGTGTCCAAATGGTGTCAAACCAATTTTAAATGAAACCATGACAAAATTCCACATAGTTTGGAAGTTATACCTTTATATGTATAAACATGTCATTGTTATCAGTTGTAGCAGTTTTCAAGACTGTTGCTCATTTCGTATTGAACTTTTGACTGACCAAATTGTATCTTCAAACTACTTTTAAATAAAATATGGATATGTATATTTCAAGTTTGGTTTCGGAACCTTGTTGAAATTCATGATGATTTAAGAATTATACCCCTGTTTACATGCATATGTCATTATTGTAAGTTGTAGTAAATTTCCAGTACTATTGCATGTATTGTACTAAACTGTTTACTAACCAAATGGTGTCCAAATGAAAGATGGGTATGTCTACTTAGCATTTAGTTTTGGAACCATGTTGAAATTCTTGATGATGTGAGAATTATGCCCCTATTTGCATGCATATGTCACTGTTGCGAGTTGTAGTGAAATTCCATAATTTTATTGTACTTTATGAAACACTGTTCATTGACCAATATGTCTCTGATTATGGCTAAACTACTTCTAAATGAAAAGTGGATGAGTTATTTTCAAATTGGCTCTTAGAACCAAGACTAAAATCCCCATGGAATGGAAGTTAGGCTTAATTTTCTAAGAGGCCTTCATACTGAAAATTTTGTTCTGTTATTAATTATTGAATATGTATGCTTACGATATAGTCAATGCTCATGAACTCTTGAATAATTATAATGAGACATGCTTAGGTAAACGTGAATGCTTATGAGATGTGCATGTCCATAGTTATGATCGGCTATGATAAGATTGTGATATGAACCACTACGCAATGAGACATCCATTGTTAGTGGGGATCTAATATGATAAGATTGTGATATGAACCACTATGCAATGGGACATCCATTGATAGTGGGGATTTGATATGATAAGATTGTAGCGCAATCAATTATGATATAATAAGGAAGTTATGTCGGCAGTTAATATCTCCCTAACTCCCCATGATAGGACGGGCGTTAAGATGTGAATGTGAATATCTGGGAGGGTCGTGCCCCCGAGATCTATATGGACACTATACATTGGGTCACTTATTGGTAGTGTAACGCCCTCTCGCCTGAAAGACATAAGGAGAGGGTCGTGTCTTGCATGGCCATAGCCTATCAAAAGCCCCAAAGCGTGCTGGAGATGGTGTGTATATGTGTGTAAAAACATTACAAAATGGGTCATCCATTTGTCATTGTCTTCCTTCCTATGTTTGGGTAGAAGTCCCAAGTAACAAGATTGGATTGAATTCTACTTCAGGAGTAAGCGACACTAGGATTGTCTGTATGCACTATGTGTTTTACTTGCAATACTAATCTGGTATTTTGATGAAAAGATGAGATAGATTGTTAGCTCATGCAATGTATAATATTCTGATATCTAATTTACACTTCTGCCACCATTGCTAAAGAATTTTATAACATGACTCCCTGGTGTGACACTTACATGGATTGGTGGATTGTTGCAAATGGCATTGCATAGGCAGAAATACATGATGTTTGGTATGCTTACTGGGCTTTATATCTCATCCCTTTGACTTTCTCTATGTAGAGTAATAACCTATGATTTTTTAGAGTGGGCGACTGGGCATTTGTGGTTGGCGGTTGAAGATTCAAGTTTGGCAAGAAAGGCATTATCATGATAGTAGGTGTTTGTTGGCGGTGGCCATGTAGTTTCTTTGCTTAAAGTATTGTATTTTGTGGTTGGGCCAGTAGTGCCTTGGACATGATTGTAATTAAAATTTTGGAATTTGTAAAATTTAAGTTGGTTTTATTTTTTCTAATTCTTGTACCTTTTTGTATGGTTTTTACGTTCTTTCGTGGTTTGCTTGATTCTGCCTTCTAAAAAGCATTGAGCGCACTCCCACCTGAGTGGCATTCACTACCTCTGGTCGCAGTTCCGCACTCTATTGCCCTCCGGCAAGGTCGTGACACTCTATTCACAGATGGTAGCTAAGACGTCGTCTATGCACTCTTCCTCGCTTCTCTCTCTTAACCAATGACATTACAAGCTGTCGTCTATGTCTTTCCTCTCTTTGCTCTCCTTTTGTCTTCTCTGTTAACTTTCTTCTATTATCTTCTTCTTTGATGGTTTTGGGTGAAAAACAAACCAACCTTCTCTATTTATTTATCTTTATTTATCTTTATTTATTAGCATTATGAAGGACTAGTTGAAAGACATACTACCCCTTCGTTTCTCTTTTCTTTAAAAAAATATTTTTCTTTACTCTCTTTCTGAAGGACTAGTTGAAAGATATACTGACCATTTGTTTCTCTTTTCTTTCTCTACTTTCTTCTCTCTCTCTTTCTAAAGAATCAGGTGAAAGCCAAACTGATCTCCGTTCCTCTATGCTACACTTTTTTTCTCTTTCTTTGTCTCTCCCTCGTTTTCTTCATCTCACCCCCTTTTGCTTTCATTTTTCATTAAGAAATAATGTCACGAATCTCTTGTTAGGAGGACATCAGAAGGCTATCCAATTGACATGGACCCAATGGCATTGTTCCCTCATTGTCCCCTCGAATATACATGCATGTGTGCATTCATTCAAAGACAAGGTGGGGTCTTCCGACCCACTTGTCTATATTCTAATGTGTGTGTGTATTTGCAGGGAACAAGAAACAAGTCAAGAGAGACGATTCGGAACCAACCACAGGCTAGGGGGCATTCCACGTGATCTAAGAGGGCACCCATGAGAGCCCGCTCGAGCGTGTCACGTGAGGTATGTCCTGCCTCACGACCGAATTCCTCTCTCACCAATTGGTATTCTTGCCCATGTCCTCTTTACACGATTCCCGATAAAGCAATTTCAAATCCTGGGTCCATCTCGAACCCGAAACCATGCTACTAGGTCATCCCTACCCGACGGGTAAGATCGAGGTACCTAACCAGCTTGGCGACTCCATTGGGGACACTCTACCCCATAGTCCGATCATCCTTATTTGGCTTTCCGTTTTTCTATTTTCTATTCACTTACACACACATGTCTTCGGGGTTAGTTAACTGCTTAATCCCAGTCGGGGATTTTCTGATCCCCGCACTCGTGAGTTTGCTTCAGGAACAGGTTCCATGAACCTTGTTCCGGACCATCCTTCTGAGTGTTGACCATGTGTCATGCTCCCAGGTTCTAACCTAGATTGGTGCGATAAGGGACCTAAAAGTCCCTCACTCCCCATCTCCTAGCCTTGGTGGAACCTCCACCAATGTACCTTTCGTGGGTGGCGCACTAGCCACCACACACTGCATACACCCTACTATCGGCAAATCACTTGCTGATCCCCTTGCTCGGGACAGCCAAAATGCCGCCTCTTCCTTTCTTGTACAAGGCAGTTCAGTTGTCAGTGCTCCTGCGGGTTGCGGTAAGGTCACCTTCTACTCTCTATCATATTGGGCCCTTATAGCTAGAGGCTTGACACATCGAGGAAAAGGCCCTAAAGGCCCCACTTGCCACACACGCACCAGTGCTCGTGGGGCATCCACTTGAGCCACACCTTGGGGCAACCCTCAGGCTGCCACAAACCACTATCCAAGTTCGGGTCTTCTTAGACCCACCCTTGTATACCTATTGCATATGCATCGCACTGCTCGTGGCAGCCTTGTTGCTACATTTACCCAAGTACACGATCCCCTCGTCGTCCATCTTTGCACATACCTGTGCACTCTATGAGGGGTAGTCACAGGACCAATCCCTCACAAACACATGCTCACAATCCTCGGCCTCCTAAGGCCAGACCTATTGCTCGAGCCCGGGTTGACCACTAGGTCACCCGGAACCCCTCTACGAGTGGCACACAGGTGCCACCCCCACAGAAGCTCCTAACCAAAAGGTCATTGGCTGCTCTTTCGTCCCGTTCGAACCACTCAAGACTTGGTACTCGAAGGCCTTCAAACCACCCTACCTTTGGAGCTCACATAAGAGCTCAGGGCACAACTCCCTTGGGTGATGAAGTTTTCCATCCCTCGTCTCTCTCCAAGCCAAGACAGAAGCCCGAGCTGACTCCTTTTTCTTGCCCACATCCCTTGCCTCACCTCATCGAGACGGCTGTGTCTTGTTTGAAGAAAGCGGACCATTCACAATCACGATCCCAGTCTCGGTTTTGGAGGGAAGTATACCATAGCCTAAGAGCCAAACATGACCGAGGCATGCGAATAGCGCCAAGAGAAAAACCCAAGACACTCGGGGCAAGCAGGCCTGCTGATCCTCTGGCCGAGAACAACTTTTACCCATTACAGGCCACAGCAAGGCCTGAGGCGGAAGAGCCAAAATCTTACATGCTTGTCAACATCGTAGGAGACGACCCAACCTTGCAGCCCCTGCAGTCCCAAGATCCTTGCGAACCGGTCCTGACCTGATCAGCATACAAAGCTCGAGCTCAATCGGGGTATGATGAACCCCTGCTGACAGACTTACTGCACCCAGCCCCGGGTACGTAAGATCCTTACCACATAAGAGATCAACCTCCCCAAAGAAATGGTCAGCGTGATGGTCATTGAGGATCCCAACTGACCATCAAGAAGACCGTATGAATCAGTTTGAGGACATGATAATCGTGATGATGGCGAAGATAGAGCTAATGGAAGTTACCCGACTCCTTAGGAACTCCTCTCACCAGGAACTAATTCTCTTCATCCAGCTGATCCAGTCCCGAGGCAGCCACCTCCTTCGCATGACCATTCTTCCTCTCAGTAGGTCTCACAAGCTGACATCGATGCAATGGTCACCCACAGTTTCTGAGGTAGACAGATCTCGGGTGTGCAAGATACAGCCATGTATCGGAATCCCTATCCATTTTATATTGACCAGCTCCCCATTTCCCCCAAATAACCAGAAGGGCAGATTCCCGCTCTTCAGCAGCACGAGTTCTCCTCACCAGCATATTGCCTACTTCTATTCGACATGTCAAGAGACAGTAGCTGATGGGAGGCTTCTTCTACATTAGTTTGTTTATTGACTGGCCAACATTCAAGTGGTATGCCCGACTCCCCCAAAACGCATAGTAGACATGGGAAGAAATGGAGCACTTGTTCTACAAGTGCTTCTATAAAGTTGAAAGAGAAGTCCAGACTATTGAGCTTCTCACATTAAGCCAAGTCTTAGAAAAGCCGGTTGATCAATTTATCGCAAGATGGAGAGATCTAGCTACGCACCAATCTACCGCCATGCCTGAAATTGATGCGGTCCAGACATGTGTGCGCAACATTGGGCCTGAAATCTCCCTGCATGTCGAAGCGTCAAACCCGACTTCTATATCGGATCTGATCTCGAAAGTAGCCCGGATAGAGAGCCTCCTTAAGCATCATGGCAAACTTCAAAACCCATCATCAGATGGGAAAAACAATCGAAGCTCTGGTAATGTTCGTCCCAATTCTTGGGGCAATCAACAGAAAGGAATGATCAGTGCGGTTGTCACTGTATCAGACCCCAAGAAGACCTCACCTCAAACTCTGCAATCCTCTAAGGGGATGTACCCTGCAAATGCTCAGAGGACATCTCAAGCAAGCCAACAGAAACCCTAGTCCTACAATAAGGTGTCTCCACCTCAGAACCTCTATGGAAAGGACTATTGGGAGGAACAGAAAAAGAAAGTCTACAGTTTCGATAGGGAGTGGGTTCAGACCTTACTCAGAATGTTTATTGAGTAACAAATGATCATCTTGCTTGAGATGAAAAATCTAGAAGATGTTGATTTTGTCACTCACAAAAATTACTGTGCTTGTCATCGGATGTTGGGGCACCCTATTTAGGATTGCTTCACTCTCAAAGATCACATCGAGGCTTTAATCCAGAAGGGGAAGATACAACACAATAGTCTCAAGAAGGCATTCGGGACAGTTGAAGCATCTCACGTGGTGACAGTTCAAGATGAAGCCAAGCAAGAGTATCATCTTGATGAACTACCACACCCTACCTTCTTCAGGCCATGTTCTACATGATGCTTCAAGTAGGGATCATTGCACCAAAGCCGTCTAGACAGCCCAGGCACCTCGTTCGAGGGATTGAGAACCTCTGGTGCCCATATCACCAGATACGAGGTTATGATTTAGAGGGGTGCTTCGGCTTCCAAGCCATAGTCATGAAGAAAGTAAAAGGAGGACACGTCACTGACACTATCCCAGGGGATGACGTTCGAACCACCGGGCTGCCAACACAAGAAGTCACTCAAATACAAACCTCCTGTGAGAGTGCACCACCCCAGCCTTCTGATCCTGACGAACCCTCAACTTCCCAACCATGGCAAGTCTATCAAGGACAAAATAGAATGAAGTCTATGAAGAGGGAGGTTGGTCGCCAAGCAAGGACAGCACCTACTCTTCGTGAACCTAGTCAGCCTAAGCTCGCTCACAAAAATGATAAAAGGAGACGAGCAACAAGGGCCGCCCATCGAAAGAGGAAAGTCCCTCAACCTCAGACTGAAGTTGAATTCCTCAAGTCCCTTCCTTCGTTGCCAACCTTGCAAGATTTCTTCCTTGAGTTAATCACTCATTGACCAAGACCCACAATCCAGTCAAGAGGGAATTCCTGAGCCTTCCTCTGCTTAGGTTCTCAACACATCCAATAAGGGTGACGATATAAAAAGCACCCCGCAGCAGTCCAAGTAGGGTGAAGATGTAAAGATTCCATGCACATGTCCAATTCCGATGATGATGCTAAAAGCTATCCGGATTGGTCTAATCTGAGTGACGACCTTAAACGCTCTCCCTCTTCTTCTATCCCCGACTCCTCTAACCCTTCTTCTTCTTCTGTTAACACGTCTTTTGCAAGTACAACTCGTGAATGTGAAAACTTTGAAGCTCTTGACAAAGAGCTAAAAGTTGCAACATTAGTAGGCGGCATCTAAAACAGCTGAAGAAGACAGTGGCCCAAGCTACTGGGTTCCTGACAGTCGCTGAAGCCATGGCGTTCAGGGCCAATGCGAAGCCTCCTCCCACTACCGAGAAGCTCATCAGGCAGCGCAAGAACCCCAAGGACAATAAACCCCAATGGCCTCCTGAGCCCGACTTCGAATAAAGACTGAGAGAATCAAGAGGGCAGAGCTTCCATTCTCATGAAGCATGCCACATGGTGCAGGTCTCTAAAGCAGCAACCAATACTGACCAAATCAGTCTAAGGTCCAGGAAGAGATTACAGCCGCTCATGCAAAAAACAAAGCTCTTGAAGTACCCTGGTCCGCCACTCATCCCATACTCTAACACAGAGACCAACCCACCACTCCTTGAGTACCCAAGACCACCATTGGTTACATACACCCTACCATCTCCAAACCCTCAGCCTCCATCAACCTCTACTTCACCAGTACCTATTGCTATCATCCAATCTAACCTGTCCGCATTGGACTCGGATGCACGACTTGGCTAGTCGGCACCAAATCCGGTGGCACAATCTTTATCTAAGCCTACCTCGCAGCCTCTCCAATCCATACCAGTTGCACAACAAAGTCAGCAGGTACCCCAAAACAAACCTCCATCACCTAAGCCTACCTCACAACCTATCATCTCACTAAAGCCCGTGGCGGATCCAGGACTATTTAAAATGTTAATCGCAAAGATAAGAATGATGTGGTGATTTTATCTAGGATCGCTAAATCACACAACCCTCCCCTCGCATTCTCTAAGAATTGCTCTTTCCAATTGAACCAAGTGCCTCAAAATTTGCTCTCTCAACCATATACACTCCCTCCCTTTGAAGTCGATCCCTCCTCAAGCAGGCAAGATGTATAAGTAGCAACCATGCTCTACATCGTCAATGCCCAATTTGAGGTGGAGACGTCAAAAGCATGGGAACCTACAAACTCTAAGGTCGGGACATTCAAGGTCAATGAAGGACTCCCTGGATCACCGATCGATGATGAGATGGAAGTTAGAGAAGTCCCCTCAGGAATGGGAAGAAGGTGGACAAGCTACGGCTAACGATCTCGAGGAAATAAACTTGGGGGATGAGAATTACCCAAGGCCAACTTTTATTTCTCTAACATGTCGCCATATGAGAAAGACAAGCAAACTGAGACATCTTCGCCTGACACTATCATGACATGCTTGGTCCCAACCCCCAATTCGTCGTACATCGGCTAGGCATCGACCTGTCCTTCAAACCTGTAAAGCAAAAGTTGAGAAGGTTTCGACCTGATCTTGAACTGCAGATAGATGCTGAAGTAACCAAAGTCAAGGAAGCATGTTTTATTTGGGAGGTCAAATACACAAAATGGCTCGCCAATGTTGTGCTAGTTAAAAAGAAGAATGGGCAAATCAGGATCTGCATTTATTTAAATGCTGCATGTCTAAAAGTCAACTTCCCATTACCATTCATAGAAATTCTTATCGATTCCACAACCCATTGCCAAATCTTCTCCTTCATGGATGGATATTCAGGGTATAATCAAATAAGGATGGCACCGGAGGATGAAGAGGCCACCGCCTTCCTGACTCCCAAAGGGGTCTTCTGTTACACAATGATGCCATTTTGATTGAAGAATGCAAGTGCTATGTATCAGCGAGCGATGATCATCATTTTCAAAGATATGTGAGACAAGGAGGTGGAGTGTTGTGTAGATAATTTGGTGGTGAAATCCAAAAAGAAGGATGTACACATGCATGACCATGAGCAGGTGTTCAAGCGGCTCCGCCTTCATCAACTCAAGATGACCCCTTGAAATGTGCCTTTGGTGTATGTTCAGGGAAATTCTTAGGGTTCATTGTCAGGTATCAGGATTGGAGATCGGGCCAATCAAGATCAAGGTGATTCAAGGAATGCCACCGTTAATGACCCTCCGAGAACTCCGGTCTCTTCAGGGACAACTTGCTTATATTCGAAGATTCATTTCCAATCTCTTAGGACGTTGTAAGCCTTTTACACACTTGTTGAAGAAGGACTCTCCTTTCATATGGGATGAGGCATGTCAACCAGCCTTGGATGATACCAAAGAATATTTGCTATGCCCCCCGGTACTCTCCACGCCAGTGTTAGGAAGGCCCCTCATTCTATATGTGACCGCCCTTGACGAATCGGTGGGTGCACTTCTGGCACAGAATAATGAGGAAGGGAAAGAAACTGCTTTGTACTACTTCAGCCGCAGGATGCGGGCTGAAAAGAATTGCCCGCCAATCGAGAATATGTGCCTGACATTGATCTTTGTGATCCAAAAGCTTCGCCAATATCTGCTCAGGCACGAGGTGGAGCTTATCTCAAGAGCTAACCCCATCAAGTTCCTCATGATGCGCCCTTGTCTATCAGGGCGCTTGGCTAAATGGTTCGTCATTACTAATGGAGTTCAACATCACGTATGTGCCTCAGAAAGCCGTCAAGGGCCAAGCCCTAGCTTATTTCCTGGTAGCACACCCTTTACCGACAAAGTCTCCCCTGTCAAGCGACCTCCTCGATGAGGAAGTGTTTTACACTGAGCTAGTTTATGATTGAAAGATGTACTTTGATGGGGCCTTGTAGTCTGAACGAGGTGGTGCCAACGTAGTATTTTTTGCCCTCAAGATGGCATCATTCCCTTGTCCTTATCCCTTGCAAAGGCCGACTCACACAATGAGGCTGAGTATCAAGCCCTTATAATAGGGCTTGAACTCGCCTTAGACCGCAAACTAGAACGGTTAGCCATTTCGACCATTTCGAGCTGGTAATACGGCAGCTCAAAGGGATATACAACGTGAGAAAAGACAACCTCAAGCCTTATCATGACACTGCTAAGACCTTGATGATGAACCTTGATGACTTTTCCTTAGGGCACATCCTTAGAAGATTGAATTCCCTTGTCGATGCCCTTGCTAAGCTCGGTGCCACTATTCAAATCTCCTCGAAAGACCCACTCCTATTTGGGTAGTAGAGTGGAGGCACATCAAACTCGTTAAAGAGTTAGATGGAGACAATGAAAGGATTATTTTCCCAGAATGCCCTCCTTACCCATTCGGGGCACTCCTCATTGTCAAAGATGTTCTCGAAGCAGAAAGGAAGGCGAAGCAGGTTCAAGGTGATAAGTCCAAGAAACAAGAAGGGGAGATCTTTGAACCAATATGCGCTGAGATCGAGCAGATTGAGGATTGGAGGGAACCCATAATCAACTTTATTAAACATGGTCAGCTAGCGGACGATCTCATTGAGCGCAACAGTATACAAAGAATGGCCACCAAATACACTCTTCTTGACCGGGATGCTCTCTTTCCACAATCCTTCGATGGCATCCTCCTCCGATGCATCGACACAAAAGGGGTGAAGCAAGTACTGGAAGAAGGGCATGTCAGGATCTGTGGCCTTCATCAGTCTGATCCTAAGCTTTACGAACGGGTACGCAGGTTGGGATATTACTGGCCATCAATGGTCACAGATTCGTTGACCTATGCCAAAAGGTGCCAAGTATGACAAATACATTCAAACCTCATTCATCAGCTATCAGAGCCTTTGCATCCCACAGTGATGTCATTGCCCTTTTCACAATGGGGTATGGATATTGTCAAACCCATCGATCCTCCCTCAACATTGGGCCATACCTTCATTTCTACGAATTATTTTTTCAAATGGGCTGAAGCAATCCCTCTCAGACATGTCCCTGAGGAATCAGTGACCAACTTCGTACAACATCACATCATTTAACGATTCAGTGTGCCAGACCGGATCATATCAGATAATGGTCTCCAGTTAGAAGCCAACACATCGACCACTTGGTTAACCAATTTGGCTTCAAGTGGAAGTACTCTATTATGTACCATCCTTGGGCAAATGGTTTAGCCGAAGCCTTCAACAAGACTTGTTGCAGTGTTACGAGGAAATCAGTGTCGAAGATGACGAAAAATTGGCATGAGAACCTTCCCGAGGCTTTATGGGCCTATCGCACTACCACCCGAAGTGCCACCGACTCTACTCCCTATTCTTTAGTCTATGGGAGCAAAGCGGTATTACCCCTCGAGATCCAACTTCCCTCGCTTCGCATCGTCGTACATCATGATAAGATGGAAGATGAACACTAGCAAGAATTAGACGCATTTGATGAGAAGAGGTTTGAAGCCCAGCAGAACCATGAACTCCACCAGGGAAGGATACAAGGAGCTTTTGACAAGTCAATCAAAGTTCACTCATTCTCTCGTGGTGACTTGGTCCTAGCAGTAAAGCGACCGATAGTTATGCATGGGCGATGCAAGGGGAAGTTTAAACCAAAATAGGAAGGCCCCTTCATAATCAAGAAGGTCTCTCAAAATGAGGGTTACATATTGACCCATCCTGATGGGAAGGAAGCAATGCCTCCTATCAACGGACGTCACCTGAAAATGGTACTACCCATGATTTAGGGCCTCAGAGGCATGACTCCAAGAGCGTATGTACTGCCATGCACGTTCAAACCACCGAATGCAACCCTTGTACTACTAAGTGACAATGGACCGGGCTGAGCTGAGCCAAGCCCAAATCTACAGCTCACCATGCCTTCGTTCAACCGCCCTGAGTGTTCGCATTTGTTCAACCACCGCGAGTGTTCATTTACCAAGTAGCCATCATGAGTGTCTATATCGCCAAGAAGCCGTCGGGAGTGTTTATATCTCCAAGCAGCCACCGTGAGTGTTCATAAAACCAAGTAGCCGCTGCGCGTGTTCACATTCCCAAACAGTCGCCATGCATGCTCATCTCCACCCAACTGCCGTCTATGAACTCATGCACATTTGATCGTCTAACGTGCTCGTGCAACCCACCGTGAGCGCTCAGGCCATCGTGCGTGTTCCCACACTGCCACCAACCCTACTTCCTCTGCGCCCACATTTTTTGCATGCACCTTCACGCATGCCTTCTCTAGCCGGCCCGTTCATGTACACATTGGCAAGGTTCGACCTTCATCACCTTTCCAACTCCATTGGAGTCATATTCATGCTTCTCATCACATGATTCCACCCATTTTAATCGCCAGGGAGCCACACTCACTCCTTAAATCCCTAGTAAATTCGCTTCTGCCTACCATCCCTCACTGGGCCACCTTCACCATTTTAACCCACTTCCCATAAATGGTCTCAGCCATTTTTATCCCCAATGAGTTAGACCACCATCCATAGACTCATTCCCCACAAAGCTTCATCCACTTCACATCCCCCAGTGAGTCCACCCCTCACTGAATTACCCTCATACATGGCGACTCGCACAGCAGTCCAGTTGCATGATGCTAAACTTAGCGCACGTCCTAACTGCATGGCGTTAAACTGCTTCGCACCACGGTCCAATTGCATGACCCTAAACTATAGCGCATGTCTTGACTGTGTGACTTTAAACTGCTTCGCACCACGGTCAAGTTGCATGACCCTAAATTGTAGCGCACATCCTGGCGGCATGACGTTAAACTGCTTCACACCATGGTCCAGTTGCATGACCCTAAACTGTAGCGCACGTCCTTGCCGCATGATGTTAAACTGGTTTGCACCACGATCCAGTTGCATGACCTTAAACTGTAGCGCATGTCCTGGCCGCATGACACTAAATTGCTTTCCACAAACGGTCCAGTTGCCTGACCTTAAACTCTAGCACATGTCATGACCGCATGACACTAAACTGCTTTGCACAACGGTCTAGTTGCATGACTTTAAAATGCAACACGCGTCCTGACCGCATGACGTTAAACTGCTTTGCCCAGGTCCCGATGGCATAACCTTGAAAATGTCTCCACACATGTGTGCCCCCTTCACTACACGCACACCGTTTGCAGGCCATTCCAAGCATGCCTCCCCTAGCTGACCTGTCCACACGTGCATATCACCTTCACTTCCTCCCCAATGAGTCCATCATTGCCCTTCATAAACTTGCAACATTCCCCAGTGAGTCGGGCCCATGCTCATAAAACCCGATGAGCCATTCCATCATACATAGACGATCTCGTGCCATCTCCCCCAAGTGAGTCAAGCCACCACCATACTCACTTTATAGCCTCCACTGACCATCATCCACCGCCATCATGGTCTAAGTTATAAGAACCTTAAGCTGTAGCAAACGTCCTGGCCGCATGACGTTAAACTGCTTCGCACAATGGTTAAGGCTATATGACCTTAAAACATAGCCTAGGTCCCGGAGGCATGACCTTAAACACGCCCCCGCAAAAAAAAAAAAAAAGGGCATGGTGCAAACTCGAAAGGGAAACGCCATGATTAAAAATGGTGGATGGGAATGATGATGAAATCATGAGTAAGAGTGTTTCGTAAAATAAAAACCGAGTACGATGAAAACTCAAAAGGGCATCGTAAGCAAAAATGGAAAAAAAGTCAGACATGGTCGTCAAGTCATGGGAAAAAGAGCGTAATAAAAAGGAAGTTGGTGAAAACCATCTTTATGGCACCTCTCCCCACAGTCCAAGTGAAAACCGGAAAGGGTCCGGACCAATAAGCAGGTTGATGCAGCGCTCGCCTCCATAGACGGCTTCAGCCAGGACTTCAAAAAAATAAAAATCCCCAGTGCAGATTGCCCTGCTATGGGAACCCAAAAAGAAAAGCTTCAAGAAATATCCAGTAGTCTGGGTCCGTTCATGAAAGGACCCAGGAGTCAGAAGAATCGCGAAGACGAAAAATCTCCATTCTAAAGAACTCGATTCTCAAGAAGTCAAATGAAAACAAGAAAGTCATTCTAACAAGCCAAAGATGCTCAAAAGCAAGAAACTGTTAAATCAAGTCAATACCTGCTTACAACAACCCTTTCAAGGCCGTCTCACCTACATCCCTCCCTGACCAGACCAGACGTTCGGGATAGGCCAACAAAAAGCCCACGACTGGACTTGACAAGATGGGGCCCACATAGCTACCCTGCTGGTCAAAGAAAACTTGGTCTAGCAGCAAACAACGCCCACCAAGGGCTCCTTGGCTATTTATCCTAAGAATGGCTCAATAAGGTTCGAGATCGTGCCTAAGGATCTCCTAAGAACACCTGCCAAGTTTCGTTGTGATCCGACAAGTTTAAGGTAATATAGATACAGAAACAGTTTTGGGAAAATCGACCTCTAGCGCCCTGGAAATGAATCTTATAACTACAGCCCTATCATCGAAGTATCAAATGACAATGGGACCAGTACCATTAGATTCAGAACATTTGAAATCCCCCAGGGACTAATTTTGACACTATCAGATGTTTCTAGACCAAGTTATGACTAAATTACCCAAAACAGTTAAGCCTCAAGCTATTACCGTGCAACCTCAGTAAACCAGTTTCCAGTAAACTTTGTTTTAGAGTTTCGGGCTGAACTTTGGAAGGCCACATCTCTCTCGTCCCAGGTCAGAACAAGCTCAAATTTTGGGAGCATGTTCGTCTCATCGACCCAAGCATTTCGATATGTGGTACGACTCATGTCACAGCCTGAGCTAGGAGAAAAACTAAAGAGAAGATTGTGATTCAAGGCAAACTTGTAGATTTTTCAACAAGAGCCCACCTCTATCGAGAGGCCACATCACGACGCCCACACAACGGATTGGCCTCAAACTATACCCATTATGAGCATGAGGTGAGAGGCTTCATTCGAGCCGAACCTCGCATGTGATGGACTATCAAATTCGTCGCACAAAAAAGTCGAAGTTGCCGCAATTTTTAGCCACTGGAACGAAACTCCAGCCAAAATACCAAATTTGGAAAACGATCGTTCCAGTGCAAAATAGAGCCACGTTCATCACCAAACGCTCATGACGGGATGCTCGTCAAAATAGAGCAAAGAAATCATGGAAAAACACTGAGAAATGGGCGTGATCTTGAATCAAAGATCACACGTTTCTCATGATTTTCACATCTCGTGATCGTGGCTCAAGAATCTAATATATGGCTCGAAATGGGTATCGAAACAATCGTCTTTTCTATACGATCAAGAAAAGAAGAATCTTTTTGCCGAATGAAGACTAGGAGGACCCTAAACGAATCCCGAAAGATTGCAAAGGTTGCATGGCCATGATAGGGACTTAATTGAAATTTCAAGATTTTTGGATGAGTGGCAAAATCATCATTTTTCCCCTAATTTCTTAATTTTCTTCGAATCATTTAATTCCTATTTTTCCACAATTAGGTTAAGAATTAAGCATTCACCCATGTTTGGATTAATTTTGTATATAAGCATGTACTCAACTCATGTAAAGGACCATTCTTTACTTAATCAAAAATTCGAGCTTTCCCTTTGAATCTTGGGTCATGTTTTTCTTTTCTTGGATGGAGAGAGAGGAGAGAGAAGATTTTAGGCAGTACCCTTAGCGACCAAAGTAACTTTCTCTCTCCTCTCCTCTTTCTCTCTCTCTTCTTTCTCTCTTCTATCTCTCTGCTCCTTCTCTCTTCTTTCTCTATCCTCTCTTATTTCTCTCTCCTCTTTCTCTTTTCTATCTCTCTCCTCCTTCTCTCTTCTTTTTCTCATCTTTCTCTCTCCCCCTCTCTCTTATTTTTTCTTCTCTTTCTCTCTTTTTTCTCTCTCGTCTTTCTTTCTCTTTCCTCTTTCTCTCTTCTCGCCTCTCTCCTTCTTCTCTCTCTTCCTTCTCTCTCCTTCTCTCTCTTCTTCTTTCCTTTCTCTCTTTCCTTCTTTCCTTTATCTCTCTTTTTCTTTCCTTTCTCTTTCTTCTTCTTTCTTTTCTCTTTCTTTTTATTTCATTTCCCTCTCTTCTTCTTTCTTTTCTCTTCTTCATCTTTCCTTTCCTTCTCTTCTTCTTTCCTTTCTCATTCTTCTTCTTTCCTCTCTGTCTCTTCTTCTTTTCTCTTTTTTCTCTTCTTTCCTCTCTCTCTCTTCTTCTTTCCCTTTCTTTCTGCTTTCTCTCTTTTTGTCTCTCTCTCTTCACAAGGGCAATGACATGGGCCTACCCTTTTTCGTAGGCCGCTCTGCAGTCTCTGTATTCTCTCTCTATGTTTCTCTCTTCACAAGAGCAGCGACGTGGGCCTACCCTTTTAGCTGGCCTCACTATGGTCTCTGTATTCTCTCTCTATCTTTCTCTCTTCACAAGGGCAACAACATGGGCCTACCCTTTTTGACGGGCCTTGATGCGATCTCTGTATTCTCTCTATCTCTTTCCTCTCTCAGGGACAGCAACGTGGGCCTACCCTTTTTGGCTGGTCTCGTTGCAGTCTCTGTGTGTCTTTTCTCTCTCCTCTTTCTCTATCTCATTTCTCTCTCTTCTTTTTCTTTCTTCATAGAAGGTAGTAAGCCGTCGTCTATGCACCTTCATCCCCTCTTCTCTCTTTTCACAAATGGCCTTATAAACTGCCATTTACGCACTCCATTCTTCTCTTCTCTCTCTTCACAGATGATAGTACAAGCCATCATCCGTGCACTCTCTTCTTCTTTTCTCTCTCTCTTCACAGATGGCAATACAAACAGCCGTCTGTGCACCCTCCTCCTCTCTTCTTTTTCTTCACAGGCTGCAGCTAAGCCGACATCTATGCTCTCTCTTTCTCTCTTCTCTCTCTTCACAAACAGTAGTACATGCCACCATCTGTGGATCCTCTTCCTCTTTTCTCTTTCTTTATAGATGGCAGCTAAGACGCCTTCTGTGCACTCTCTTCTCTCTCTTCATAAACAGCCGTACAAGCCGCCATCTGTGCACCCTCTTCCTCTCTTCTCTTTCTTCATAGATGGCAGTTAAGCTGCCATATGTTCTCTCTCTTTCTCTCTTCTCTTTCTTCATAGACAGCAGCTAATCCCCAACCTATGCTCACTCTTTCTCTCTTCTCTCTTTTCACAGACGGCAGCTAAGCCGCTGTCTATGCACTCTTCCTCACTTCTCTCTCTTCACAGAAGGTAATACAAGCCGTTGTCTGTGTCTTTCCTGTCTTTCTTCTCTCTCTCTTCTCCTTCTCTCTTCTCCTTCTCTCTTCTCTCTTAGCTTTTAACTTTCTTTTATTATCTTCTTATTTGAAGGATTTGGGTGAAAAACAAACCAGCATTCTCTCTTTATTTATCTTTATTCATTTGCATTATGAAGGACTAGTTGAAAGACATACTACCCCTTCGTTATCTTTTCTTTAAAAAATCGTTTTTCTTTACTCTCTTTCTAAAGGACTAGTTGAAAGGCATACTAACCCTTCATTTCTCTTTTCTATCTCTACTTTCTTCTCTCTCTCTTTCTGAAGAATCAGGTGAAAGCCAAACTGATCTTCGTTCTTTTATTATACTCTTTTCTTTCTTTCTTTGTCTCTCCCTCATTTTCTTCATCTCACCCCCTTTTGCTTTCATTTTTCATTAAGAAATAATGTCGTGAATCTCTTGTTAAGAGGATGCCCGAAGGTTATCTAATTGACATGGACCAAATGGCATTGTTCCTTTATTATCCCCTCGAATGTACACGCCTGTGTGCATTCATTCAAAGACAAGGTGGGGTCTTTGCAGGAAAGAAGAAACAGATAAAAGGAGACGATTCCGAACCAGCCACAGGCCAGGGGGCATTCCACGTGATCTAAGAGGATGCCCATCCATGTCACGGACCCACATGAGGTAAGTCCCACCTCACGACCCAATTCCTCTCTCACCGGTCGATATTCCTGCCTGTGTCCTCCTTACACGGTTCTCGAGAGAGCGATCTCAGGTCTCGGGTCCATCTCGAACTGAAAACCACATCACCAGGTTATCCCAACCTGGAGGGCGAGATCGAGGGACCTAACCACCAGGTTCGACTTCGAAATCTCCTTTTTAATGATTACAATTTTTTGAAATGTAAGGGGTCTCAGTGACCCTAGATAGAGAAGTGTTGTTTTGTTCTTAGTTTCTAAATTTAAGCTAGATATTTTAATTTTACAGGAGACCAAATTGCCAAGCCCCACTGTTTATGGGGTGCAGAAGGGGCTCAGGGCCAGTTAACTTTTGGGGGATAGACTCAGTAGGTGCCTCAAGGGGCTTGTGGATTTTGTGTGACCCTTTGTTGCTGGAAAGCTTTATGTCGATTGTTCAGGATAGATTTTTGTTGGTTGGTTTCATTGGACCTGTACCGGGTTTTTCTTGAGGTTTGTTTAATATTTATGGTCCTGTTTTACCTGCCCTTAAAGAGGACTTTATCAATGATCTCTCTTTTGTTCTATTGAATTTTCTTTTTTCCATTCTGTCTGGGGGGTGATATTAATCTCATCTGATGGCCGGATGAATCTTCTTCTATGCTTGCTCTTAATTCTTCTATGAGATTGTTTAATGTCTTTATTGAAAGATATTCACTGTTGGATCTACCAATCTCATGGACGACCTTTACATGGTAAAATATTAGTACGATCCATCTGTTTATGTCGAAACTTGACAGGTTCTTAGTTTCTCCTAAATGGTCTGAAGTATTTTCGTAGCATTAGTTCGTGCTCTTACAAGGCTATCCTCATATCATACACAAAATACGTTGGTTTCCAAAGTAGTCTCTTATGGTCCAAAACCTTTTCCTCTAGAAATTGGTTGGTTAGAGGAGCAAGAGGTTGTTGACCTCATTCTCCATTCTTGGAAAAATACCATCTTGGTGGACTTTCAGTTGCATAGGAAGCTTATAGAGATAAAGAAAAATTTACTTATGGAAAAAGGAGAACAGATATCTAGTTAAAACAAAATTGAGGAGACTTTACTAGATATAAAATTGTTGGATCTCAATATTTAGCAAGCAAGAGTTTTGGCAATAGAGTTGAGTTTTGAGAGGAACAACAAACTTAAGTCTCTCTTTGACTTAAGAAGAACGGAAGAAAATTATTGGAAATAGTGCTCTAGGTCCAAGTGGCTAAAAGAAGGGGATCATAATACTAAGTTTTTCCATGCTATTGACAATGCTTGTAAAAGGCAGAATGATACCTCAGGCATCACCATCCCGAGCATTGACCATGAAGATAATCAAGCAGTAGAAGGGCAAGTAATTGAGCACTTCAAGAAGGCTTTTACCTCATAAATGTCTTTTACCCAGACTGAGGTATCTTTGGAGGAGCTAAAAATAGTTGTTCTTGCTCTATCAGGTAATAAGACTCGAGGATCTGATGGTTTCCCATTATTTTTCTTCCAAAAATTTTGGAGTTTGACAAATATGAAACTGTTGGAAATGGTGTGGGATTTCATGAGGAGGGGGGAGCTACTTAAGGGGGTCAATTCCACGTACATCGCTTTGATTCCAAAAAAAAATGTTATTGCTAATCTTGGTGATATAAGACCCATTTAGCTTGCTTACTAGCGTATATAAAATTGTGGCAAAAATTTTAGCAGAGAGACTAAAAGTGGTACTACAGTTGGTTGTATCAAGCCCACAATCAACTTTCATCCAAGATAGGAATGTATCCATTTTGGAGTGATTAGCCAAAATCCAGGGGCTGTAAAAAAATTAGACATGGAGAAATCGTAAGATAGAGTTGAATGGGGTGTTCTCCTAGAAGTTATGAGGAAGATTCGGTTTGGGGAAAAATGGAGGAGTTGGATGTTTAGATGTTTATCCTTGGCTCACTTCACTATTCTTTTTAAGGGCAATCCCACTGGTTTCTTTAGAGAATCTAGGGGTTTAAGGCAAGATGACCCATTTTCACCCTTTATTTTCACTCTATATGCTAATTGTTTAGTCTGATGATTAAAAATACTAAAGGGAGAGGGTATTTCAGTTGTTTCCTAGTTAGGGATTATGGAATTCAAGTTTTGTATTTACAATATGCGGATAATACCTTGCTTTTTTGTGATGCAGATCTTTCGCATGATAGTAATATAGCCACCTTTTCCAATATTTGTGAGGTAACGATTGGATTGCAAGTCAAGTTTAACAAAACTTCCTTGATTGGCATTAATTGTGAGGAAGGGGTGGTACAAGGTTTACCGGGGGCTTTGGGCTGTAGGGTGGATAAATTCCTCATCACTTATTTGGGGTCGCCAATTTCAAAAAAAAGGTTAACTATTTCTGCTTGGGATACTATCCTCCACCGAGTCCAAACCAAGTTGGACCTATGGAAGCTTAAATACTTATCTTTAGGAGGGAGGGCTACTCTGCTACAATCATTCTTGACTAACCTACCCATTTACCATATGTCAATCCTTTCGATTCCTACAGCTGTTTGTAAAAAAATAGAATGGATGATGCGTGATTTCTTGTAGGGCTCATATGGTGATGATAGAAAATAACATCTTTTGAGATGGGATAGAGTTTGCACCCCAAAAAGTTAAGGAGGTTAGGGATTCGAAGAGTTAAAATTGTTAATCGGATTCTCTTATGTAAATGGTGGTGGCAGAGTCTCCTCTTTAAGGATCAGTTATGGTTTAAAGTTTTGGCTGCAAAATACAGAGTGGTCAGATATGGCATGAGGTCAGGAATACGTATGAGGGTGACTGGGTCTTCCTTTTGGAGACCTATTTCTCTTTGCAAATCATTCATTGATAGAAGCATCAGATGGATAGTTGGTAATGGCTCTCACATCTCCTTTTAACACCATAAGTGGGTTGGGCATTGCCTTCTAAAACTCTTATTTCATGACTTATTTGAGAAGGTAACCAACCAAATGCCAATGTTGCTGATATTTGTGACGGAGTGCGTAACCATGTCTTCTGGAGTGTGAGTTTACCATATAACATATTGAATGATGAATTTATAGAGAAACTTAGTTCTCTTCTAGACATGCTATAAGGGGTATATATACTGAATGCCTCGGATGATGAGGTTATATGGGAAGCGGGAAGTGATGGAGTGGTTTAGTTAAATCTTGTTACATATTACTCTTTCATGACCGGTGGAGATGGGTAATGCCACAGTTGGCACAGATCTGGAAATGGCCTATACTTCATAAAGCCCAAATTTACATTTTGCTTACAACACAAGATAAGATTTTCACTGTTGATAATCTTATCAAGAGAGGTAAAATACTTCCAAACATTTGCTTGATGTATGTAAGGAAGATGTTGAATATAGGGCTCACCTTTTTCTTCACCGCATTGGTTTTTGGTCGTTATGGGTATTAGCAGGTCGCTGCCTCAAGATGTCGTCGATATTTTAACAAATTTGTCCATACCCAGTTTGCCAACGGATGGAAAAGCTATTTGGATGATAGCCATGGGTGTGATTATGTAGGAAATTTGGCTGGAGCAAAATAGGTGTACTTTTGAAGGGGATTGCCTCCCCTTTGAAAGGGTGCTTCTCAAAATCAAGCAATCCTTATGGTGCTGGTTGGCTATAACAAAGGAAGGATATGGAATATTAGAGGTGGATGTTATGATTCAACTCCACAATTTAATCTCTTTAGGTACGACTCGGAACAGGCCAAGGACTGTTTAGTGTCCACCTGATTCAACTCCACAATTTAATCTCTTTGGGTCTGGCTCGGAACAGGCCTATGACTGTTTGGTGTCCACCTCCCCTTAATGTGCTTAAGTTACTTTTGATGGGAGTTCACAAGGAAACCCTAAAAGGGCAGGTATAGGGGGAGTGGTTCGTGACTCCAATGGTCTAGTCCTTCTCTCATATGCAGGTTCGCTTGAAGATGTCACTGCTAACTTGCTAAAATGGTAGCTATTCTACAAGGTTTAAAACTACTTGAATCCAATTTTGTTGTATATTGAGGGGGATTCACATAATGCTATTAAGTGGTGCAAGAAGGAGAAAAGGGTCCCCTGGGAACTCAAATCTCTCTGGCTTCAAATTCTCGATCTGGTGATAAGTGGTCATCTACTTTCCAGCATGTTTTTAGGGAAGCTAACTGCTTAGCTTATCCTTTACCCAAAGGGGGAGTGACGTTACCTTCCCTTTCAATTTTGAATGATGTAATCCTATTTGGGTAGCCTTTTTTTATTAATAATAATTTATGCTCTTTGTCAAAAAAAAAGAAAATGCGCAGACATATGTACACCTTGCAAAACAAGTAGGGAAAGCTTCGTATATGACTAATCATACGTGACCCAACTTCTCAACTGATCAATCTAAAGGGACGGCTACGATTCGTAATGTCACACCAAAATATTGTCTATTTTTAGTTGTTCTTTTAGAAAACCTTTTTGGGTGAAACTTGGGGTGTCTTATCCTCTTATTGAACGCACCTAGAAAAAATTTTAAAAAAAAATCTTGAAAATAAATAATCAAAATGCCAGGGATAGTTTTAGGGGTATTGTGGTAATTTATATCACAGGAAATATATTTTGTTATTTTCATCATGTGCACCCCTGTCAGATGTATGCATGCCATAAATTTCATTGCAAAAGAATTTATTATAGTAAAACATTAAAAATAAAATACTTTGAGATGTCGAATCAAGATCTGATGTTCAAGAGTCACCCTATGACATTGTGACTCAAGCCTTTGCAACCATCTACTCAGATCTGGCGGCTGAGAGCAAGGTTCACATATATGTTTTATATGGGTGGGTCACATGTAAAGCTTTCCCCAACATGTAAGGACATATACTATTATAAGTTGCTCTTTGTTGTATGGTACTAGACTATTACAACTTTAAATATTATGAGAGTTTGAAGTCATTCCAATGGTGGCCGTTGAAGAAATGAGACATGCTTCAGGTTTATCACTCCCTCAGTTGAGCATGCTTCAGGTTTATCACTCCCTCAGTTGAGCAATTTCAAAATTTGGTGATGCATTTAAAACCCTAGTTATTCATTCAATCATTTTCGCTAATGTTACTCACCCTGGCCTCAGTTATGCACTTTGACTATAGTTATGCCGGTTTGATTATAATTATAAAGTTCTGACTACGGTAAACATAATACCCAAGATCAACCGAGAGTAGGCCTTCAGTGACCAAAAAGCCAATAGAAACGATTACCAATTATTGCAAATTATACTTCATAAATTTTGGGGCTCTTGCCAATTGAACTCAGTTAACATTTTTTAAGTACTCTACTAAACAAAAAAGCTTGTCCTTCATATTCCATTAATCATCATTTAGGGCTGTCTTTGTACTATCTGAATAAAAAGTCTTCCACCTGGTGATGCAACTATGGCATAGTCTGGAAACATGGCCTTAAAGTCGTCGTCATCATAATCATCATCCAAGCTCTATCTCAATTATTTGCGGTAGACTACATGAATCGTATTCCTTTATTCTTCTCTATATGTTCAGGATTCATGACAAGATGTAGCAAATTTTTAAGATGGCTGACTACTTAATGCAACCCACTTCCTTTACCCAAACTTAGGATGTGTAAGGGAAAGTTTAAGGTCCTCAGCCATATTACATCCTAGAGTCATTAAAATAATAAGTGTATGCCAAGCTATAGCCCAAGGGCCATTTTTCACCCAACCCAATGTATTGCAACTCTTTTAGAGACAGAAATAGAGAGCCCATACACAAGAGGGCAGCATGGCTGCTGGAGGTTGAATAATACCCACCCTACCCATTCCTTGGTTACCTTTTATCAAGGCATTTTTGGGCCATGAATATGGTTGGATCATTGATGAAGTAGAGCATTTGCTGTCATGGACAGTTAAAAGTAAAAGCGAACTTCGAACGTTGCAAATAGCATGAAAGTGGAAAGCTCCCACTTCATGTGACATTGCAAGGTATGAGAGTCTAATACATGGAGGCACGTGCTAGTTTTCAGAACATACAAGGACGATATAAATCCTCAAGAACTCATCCTCTATTCGTTGGCTGAGAATCTCAAAATCTTAGGCCCCTACATTAAAAAACGCAAAAGTTTTGAATAATTGAAGCATGTAGTTCTAATAACGAAGCAAAACTGCCATTCACTGGCAATCTTTCGGCTGATCGAACACCAAATATTCACATAAAATAACCAAAAATAAGTGATCTAGCTTTCTTTTGGACTCTATCTTCCAGAAGCCTGCTAACATTAATGTGTGAATGAGTGCTAAAGAATGGGTTTACTAAGCTGTAACCAGAAAAGTGAGCAGCTCAAGCTTATGGCAAGGTCACTCAATAATGGCAACCTCGACGCACAAATGGAGCACACCATTAATGAAGAAGGGGCTATCATCCGTCATGAACTTGGACCTTGGTGAAGGTGTGTCATTGAGAAATTTGGATCTGATAAATAAAATTGAACTTAACCTTAACGCTACCTGAATCTATGCCCTCGATTCCCAAATTGAGAAAAAATGAATGGGAGCTTGTCTCTTGATCCTTCAGGCATCTTGCGCAAACATAGAACTTTTTGTCACTTAGATGAAATCGGTTTGAGTATATCCTTCTCTTTGGAAAGAGGGAAGCACATTCATCACACCGCAGATTAAACAACACAATGCATTCATTATGGGGTGTCTCCAACTCCACCACCTTCACAGGATGGTATTTGCACATGCGCTCGGCCATAAGAGCCCGTTTTTTTTCCGGGGCCTCTGCCTTAAATAAAAACGCATCCAACACCACCTTTGAGATGAGCCCACATTCCAAGTCTTCGCATTTGAGGATTTCTTTGAGCATGTGGTTCGTCATGTAAGGGAATCTGATGAGGCGGATGATTTTTGAGCCAAGGATCTCACATCGCTCTTGAAGCTTAGGGTATTTGGCACGTGCCCACTTAAGTTCAAAGTTAAACACCTCGTCCTCTGATTGCAATAGTAGCTTCTCACTCAATAACAACTGCTCAATGGCCAGCAGAGATAGAGAGATCAACTCCTCATCGTTGTACCTGTTGCCAAAAGCACAATACATTGCAGCCAAAACAGTGGGGAGAGGATAAGAACTCCAAAAACTAACTCGATACAAAATCACCAAATTAAGACTCTACACGTTCTTCCATGGGATAATTGGTGCTGTATCTTGCATCTGCACTTTCTCTATGTTTCAAAGCCATCAAGACCCACATGGCATGGATTGAGTAATAAATACACACAAGCAGGTAGTACAATGCCTATTTTGGCCTTGAACCACCAAGAATTTTGTATTTTTTTGTGGGGGGGGGGAGGGAGGAGGGCTGTTTAGACTCTTCAATGTTTTTCTAAAAAATTTACTCAAATCAATTGTATTTGGAATGCTGATGCACCCTAGTTTTAGGCTTTACTGCACACTAAAAGGAGTCTGCTTCATGTGCATTTCCCAAAATGAGAAACTAAAAATTTTCTCGCTTCAAGTAAATTGAGATCATCAGTTTACCAATTGGAACAGATATTTTCAACTTCAAACTTGAATAACGCTGGAAGTGGGACACTTCCCTATAAAAACCAAAAGCAATACAGTTCTCGCATTTCGACAGTACCCAACCATCTTTGCATACAGTTTTTAGGATTCATACCATGACACTAACAGTATCCGGTAGCTATCTACAACACTAGAGGAGGCAATAATCCAAAAGTGGGACCCAGTAGAACAAATAATCACAAGACCAAATCCAGTAGCACACAATGCCTGGCCCGACAATGCCTGACGATCATCACTAATGACAAGAACTTTTAGGGTTCATAATTTTAACCTCATTAAAATTTACCAGCAATGTCCATAGGATATGAAGGTCCAAACACTAGACTCCATCGTTACTAGTGATTTTCATCAATGCTCAAATGAATAATATCAAAAAGGAGAGAGAGTAGAAGATTGATTCACAAACAAGATTTTCTGCACCAGAAGAAAACTCAAGGCACTACTGCACCAGAAGATGATATACAAGTTTGGTTTCAATGTCAGGCATATTACATACATTAGGGACAAGTGGGATAAGAAGAGAGGGGTAATACTAAATGTGATTAACCCATTCTTAATTTTCCCTTTGAAAGAAAACTGGTGAAGGCCAACACTCACAAGAAGCTCCCAGAAGACCTACTTGGCGACATCCATCGAACTCAAGTCACCATAATGCACAAAAGGACTATAGGCTAACACATTAGACGTCATAGCAGGCCTCCCTAACTCAAAAGCAAGTGAACGACAATATCTTACACTTGATCGTAGCCAAAAGGCTCAGAAAGACATATGATGAACTTGTTCATAAGGAGAAAATGATGGCAACATCACCAGCCAATAATATGTACTAGATAGACATCATTCTTTCGAATCATCAAATGAGTCCGAACAAAAAATTATTGAATTCTTTAAGAAGAAAATAAGCACAGATAATAACAAATATCAATAGACATGCCTTAAAGTTCATTTCTGAAGAGGGGTAGTGAGTTTCGTTGTTCATACAGAGTGCACCTGTTCCTTCTAATGGGATTGAAATTGATCGTAGTACTTTAATACAGTGACTGACATACCACTCAATCCTTTCACATACTGCACATTTTCAATAGTAGAATCCCGGTGACTCTTTGAAGAAAACAGAAATCTTCAATATACCTCGATTGCAGAAAGTCCAGGTCAGGTTAGGTCCTGTCCAGATGCTAGATTAAACAATAATTGTTCTAGAGAACAGGTTTTTTACAAAGCCACATCCACAAGCCCAGTTGTGCAATCACTCCAAACCGATAGTTAATCATGGGTCCTCAAGGACTTTTCAAGAGGTATTCACTACATACACTTCTACTGATTTTTTACAGGATACCTCAGAATAAGATATTTTTATAATTCAAATTGTCGCGATACTTGTTCAACTTTTGCTACTTTGTAATTATCAAACAATTAAACAAAACATTTAAAAAATCAAAATTTGGTTCGTGTTTTGGAATTATTCGATTGGGAAGAGATTTCTCCATCCCCTAAGGCCCCATTTAGATGGACCAAATGTTTTGAACAGCGACCTTGTTTTCCCCCAGCCGAGGAAATAAAAACGGCCCACCTTGGTCCATTCCACTATTCAAAGGTGACGGACTTTTGTCGTGACCTCGCTTATCAACAAACGCCACCCGACACCTCTAACACAATAAATAAAAAATAAAAAATTTCCCCAATTTTTAGATATTTCCCTTGGTTTGTCATAGTTGTTCAAGCCATCCAAATGGGACCTAAATTATTCACAATTTTTTTGTAGCAAAAATAGTTGTTATAGGATACCCCGTATTCCCAAATCTTTCTTTTAATATCAGGTACATCATAAACCATCTTTCTTAAGGACTCCAATTCTACTCTCTCACTACAGGTCCCACATCTAGTCCATTGACACAGATCCCACCCTTAGC
Source organism: Amborella trichopoda (assembly GCF_000471905.2). Next base: position 1,421,099 of record NW_006496564.1, on the reverse strand, counting down.
CATAACTTAAATACTTGTAAAAACCCATGAATTTATCTCCACAAGAAATTTCATTATCACCATATGGTGTGGGCATTCCCCATGTCACAATATATTGTGCGCTTATATGTACATGGTACAATCAATGGTAACAAAGGGAGATTAACCATTATTATTAACATCACAAATCAATTAAATATTCAAGCCCTTCAAGAAAGAAAGAAAGCTTTCTTAATGGTAAGCAAGGGGAAACAAATAACATAGAAATTAATTATGAAAGAATGCAAGAAAGAGAGAATATGTCCTTAAAAAACTCGCACTGATGCTTGGCAAGGTACTGCTTAACAACATCTATGAGAAGTTGTACCGCATCTAACGTTTTATAAGGAAATTCTAAATACAATGAGGCGCATGCTGGTGTCATTGGGAGATTATTCAGCAATAAGCTACATTGGTGAATACATGAAACAACATCAAATTTGTCAACAATCACCATCAGGTTCATTAGAAGTTCCGGAGTACTTGTTGATAGTGAACCACGGTACATAAACTTTTGTAGCTCCGGAGTACTTGTTGATAGTGAACCAATGTACATAAAAGTCCATTAATGTAAGTTGATTTTCTTGGACATGATGTTTCCTCCCCTGCCCTCTCCCGCCTCCTTCACCCTCCCCTATTCTCCATCCCCCAGGAATCCTCCTGCAACCTTGCTCGAATCTACAGTTCCTCTTTAGTGGTCGTCTTTCATCCTCAGAGAGATGACCGCAAAGGAATCGAAAGCTAGGCCAAAGAGATTTGGAAAGAACCAGCACTCAAGTGCAAGCAACTCTTCAATGGGTCTTTCCTTTTCTCATTCCCCTCAGAAGAAGCAATTGTTCTCGCCCTGAGAACCACTTACAACATTCGGTTCCAAGGGGCCTCATTTCAGTTGTCCACGTGAACCACTAACTTGGGACCTTTCACCGGCAAAAGGTTTGGCTTACGGCCTCCTCTATCCCTCTACATGCTTGGTGCCTTTACTCCTTCAAGGGCATTGGTAACTCTTGCGGGTCCTTTGTGACAATCCACTGGAAGTCCCTGGAAAATCAGCCTCTTGGCACTTTGCTGCTCATCATTGACATGCTTGAACCGCATCGTATCCCTCCCTTCCTTTGGTTGGAATCCGCAGGAGCTTACTACCAAGTTCTCCTTTCCTGGTCTTTTGCCTCACTACCCACTCCCAGCTTCGTCGCTTTGGCAACCAATTCAAAACTGTCGACTACTCCTGCTAATAAGGAGAAATGGAAGCTTGTTGTTGGGAGAAGACCAAACCGCATATAGGGCTGACGAAACAATCGCCACCCTCGTCCACCCCCTCCCAAAGGCTACCCACCTGCGCGCCACCCTCCTCCACCCCACCACCACCCCCTCCAACCCTACCGTCTCTCATTGTCCATATGGATGGTGCCGACTCCTCGAGCATGAGAACCCATGCCCCTCATTCCACCTATACCTCGGTCAACACCGCTCAGGTCGACACACGACACTCTTTGATTTTCTTGGGCCGAGATGGGCTGGCAACCTCATTTAATACCCCCACTCTTCAGCTGCTTCCCATTGATGACATAGCCATCCTTCCTCCTCCAAAGGACACCTTTACCTCCCCACCAAATTCTGCGTCGATATCCTCCCCTTCCCTTTGCCGGCTAGGCACACTCAACACCTGTCCCTCTCCCTCACCTATCACCACCACCTGTAAACATACTTCTTCCTCACCACTTCCCCAAAACTCCAATCCTTCTACTACTCCTTCTCCCCTTCGCCCAATACTCTTTGAGACAGTTCCCCCTCTCCATGTACTTCAACTCACCATCCCACCCTCGCTCTTTGTCCACGTCGTCGACCATTGCGTCTTCCCAACACGAGCCACCCCTACCTACACAGCTCAGCCTCGACATTCCCACGTCATCATTCCCTCCCCCCAGCCTACCTCAAAGGTTACACCACCTCAATCGTCACCCTACTTGCTTGGTCCTTTCCTCTCCCCTTTTCTTGCTGGACTTTGAGGTGGCGCATCTCCCTTGGAGTAGCTAGTTGGTGGGGCCTCATCCTCGTCATTCCGGGGACCTGGTTGAGTCTAGCGCGAGGACGCTCTCTCGAAAAACCGTAAGCCCATGCCTGTGTGCATGCGTGTGTATGCGGATAGGTATCAACTGTCACGACCCCGCCTCCTAACCCCTACCGTACCAGCCAAAGGGCGACAGAGTGCAAAATCACGACCAGAGGTCTCGAACGTCACTCAAGTGAGAGTGGCTCAACTCGTTTAGAAATACGGAATCAAAGCAAACCACAAAATAAATAAAAATCATTCATCAAGCAACATAATACCGCACAAATTAAAACCATTATGTACATATAAAATCTCCAAAGGTTCTTTACAATTTTGTACAAGGCACTACTGGCCCGACAATAACAAGACAATATTACAATAAAACAACATTGTGGCATCGCTACCTGACACCTTACTATCAAAAAGTTCCTTTATCAGTCCCGAGCTTCAGCTGCCTGCCACCACTATTCAGTTGCCTCTTAAAGAATGGTCGGTTATCACTCTACACAGATGGAAAAATAAGAAGAATGACCTAAAAGCTCAGTAAGTAGATTAGTTCCCTTGCATTTCCACCTGCATGCATATACATAATAACATGGTCTACGGTTCACCAAATATCATACTGGCATCACAGAGTAGGATAGTGGATCATAATATATATATTTGTCATTTAAAGAGAGTAATATTTAGATATCAGAGTATCAATTGTTCTTGAGATGGCAAATACATCTATGCTTATCACAGTTACAGTCAGATGTTCACACAGAATGCCTAATTTAGAAAGGCAGAACAGATCTATTTACTCTCGATGTAGAAGTCACATCGATCAAGCTAAGTCAATCCTACAACTTGGAACTTTTACCCTCAATCAGGAAGGAGGACATTGACAAATGGAGGTCTCATTTCGTAAGTCCTCACTCACGCACACAATCCCCAACGTGCTTTGGGGTGTTTGCTAGGTTGTAGCCTTGTAAGACACGACCTTGTCCTTACGTCTTCTGGCGAGAGGGTGTTACACTACTATTGGAGGCCCCCAATGCATAGTGCCCATAATAATTTTGGGGGGTGCGATCCTCCCTATCATTCATAGTCTCTTCTCGACTCCACTCCTATCATAAGAGTCGAGATACAATATACCCAACTACCAATGGAGGACCCATTGCGCAGTGGTCATAGCACATATAACAGTTTCAATATAACATAATCATAGTACCTACTACCAATGGAGGACCCATTGCATATCGGTCATGGCACTTATAACAGTTTCAATATAACAAAATTACAGTATCCACTACCAAGGCAGGACCCATTACGTAGCAGTCATGGCACATATAACAGTTTCAATATAACAGAATCACAGTATCTACTACCAATGGAGGACCAATTGCATAGCGGTCATGGCACATATAACAGTTTCAATATAACATAAGTATGACATTAATTAGTGATGCCATATGACAATATCATATTTTCAGTATCACATTGTCCTGTAATTTCAGACAGTGATGTCCAAACATAAATCGGGTCATAATATTAAATCCATTTTGAATTCGAAAATAGTTCCAAAACACATGCATATCTTTCAAATGAAGGTAGTTTAATTCAAACGCTCATTAGAAGGGAGGTATCCCATCTGAAACCTGTTGTGCAATTAGGACAGTAACATGTCCTTCTTAGCACAATTATAACTTTCAATCCATAAGGCATTTTGAAGTCTTTCCAAAACAAAGATTCGAGTAAAAATATGTATCTTTCAAACAGGGGAATTTTAAGAATATTTGGACTTCATTTGGGCATTTAAAAGTTCTTGTTAACCAAAGTAATGATTCTAGATTTTATGATATCTGTCCACAGTGACATATCTTCGCAAATAATTGTATAACTTTCAATCTAGGAGGAATTGTGAAATGTGTTCAACATGTGATTTTAAGAATGCTCATAGATATTTCAAATGGTAGTGATTTAGAAGAAAAAGGACCCCATTTGTTCTGTCAAAATTCGTGACAACAAAGACATCAGTTCTAAAATTTTACTAAATTGGTCAACAATGACCTAGTTGCACATTTTGAATCATACCTCTTCATGCATAAAGAATTTGAGCAAGAATTCAAGCATAAAAATTTTAATAGACATAGATATATTTCCAATGGCAGTGATTTGAGGTCATTTGGACCTTATTTGATAGGACAAAAGTAGATTACAAAAACATCGAACCTTTCTAGAAATTATTGTGCAGTTATAACATTATTCAAAATGACAACCAATTAATTCCAAATTATGCTACATCTTAACATAAAACCTTTATTATTGACCTTTAGACACATATAAAGACTTAATCACAGTTTTTCCATGAAAAGCAAAGAAGATTTGGTACTCATTTTAGGCATGCAGAGGTAAGCTAAAGTGCTGAAAATCATGGTATAACAGTATACACATACATCCACTATTCATGCATCTACTCATGCTCATTATTACACTTAATTAATGCTAAATCCATGCTTAATGATCGACAAGATAGTTGACCTACTTACCTTGTGTGTGCAATGGTGTTCCCAGATTTCCTCCCACAACTCACTCCTCAAGCTCCTCGATTTGGGCTCCAACAAAGGTTAGAAAGGGGGCTGAAAGCGCTAAGTGTTTTGGCTTGTAAGAGTAAGAACATGGCGTGAGGGAAAGAGAGAGAGGCTTATGTACTCCAAAAGTGTGAGATGGCAACTCGGGTTGCCATGTGGCAATTCAATCACATGCAGTTTGACAAGTGGCAGCTATGGCACCATGCAATAAGCAAGTGGCATCCATGAGTCATGCATAGGTTTGGCGGTGTTGCGCACGGCGACACTCTTTTCTGCTTCTTCTCACTGCAGAGCTCGTCTCTCTCTCTTCTTCTCTCTCTTACCACCACGCGCACTTTCTTTTCTTCTTCTCTCTTATCGTCGTGCACACTTTCTCTTCCTCTTCTCTCTTACTGCCTTGCACACTTTGTCGCACGCACTTTCTCTTCCTCTTCTCTCTTACTGTTGCGCACACTTTCTCTTCTTCTTCTCTCTTACCACCTCGCGCACTTTCTCTGCTCAGGAAAGTCTGGGTCGTTACATCTTCCCCCCCTTAAATTGGATTTTGTCCTCAAAATCGTGCCTTAGTTAGTTAAACAACTGGAGGTACTTATCCCAGATTTCATTTTCTCGTTCGCATGGCAATTCTTCCATTGAGTGATATTGTCATAACACACGGACTAGAGGAATTTTTTATTTCGTAACACCTGCACTTTCTTGTCCAGTATTTCAATTGTCATTCAATATAAGTCATGTCTTCTCTGATCAGAATTGGCTCATACTTTAAAACATGGGACGGGTCTGGCTGATATTTTCTTAACAGTGATACATGAAACACGTCAGGTGGTAGGGCAAGTTGATAAGCCATACTTCCAACTCTTTTCAAAATTTTAAATGGTCTAATGAATCGTGGGCTCAATTTTCCTTTCTTTCCGAATCTTATAATACCCTTAGTTGGTGATACCTTCAAGAAAATTCGATCACCTACCTCAAACTCAAGGTCTCTCCTTCGATTATCAGTGTAACTCTTCTGCCGACTCTGAGCAGTCTTGAATCTCTCTCGAATCAAAGTAAGCTTTTCTGAGGTCGTTTGAACAATTTCTGGTCCTAACAGCCTCCTTTCACCAACCTCATCTTAACTGATAGGTGATCTACACTTCCTCCCATACAACACCTTAAAAGGTTTCATTTGAATACTGGCTTGGAAGCTATTATTATAAGCAAATTCTATCAGAGGTAGATAGTCATCCCAACTTCCTTTGAAATCAATAACAAAGGCCCTTAACATATCCTCTAGGGTCTGAATGGTCCTTTCTGACTGCTCATCAATCTGAAGGTGGAGAGCAATGCTAAAAATGAGTCGTGTCCCCAAAGCTGATTGCAGACTATTCCAAAATCTTGAAGTAAATCTAGTGTCCCTGTCAGACACGATACTGACAAGTATTCCATGCAACCTTACAATTTCTTTAATGTATAACTGGGCCAATTTATTCAAAGTATAAGTTGTGCGAACCTGTAAGAATGAGAAGCTTTAGTCAGTCGGTCCACAATGACCCAAATACTATTATGCTCAACACCTGTTCTTGGCAAGCCAGAGACAAAGTCCATAGTAATGTGTTCTCATTTCCACTCTGGCATGGGCAAGGGTTGCAACAGTCCAGTGGGTTTCTGATGTTCAGCATTTACTTGCTGACATGTCAAGTACTTTAAGACAAACTATGCCACTTCCTTTTTCATATCATTTCACTAAAAAGTCTTCTTGAAGTCCTGATACATCTTAGTACTCCCTAGGTGTACAGTATAACAAGAGTAGTTTGCTTCCTCCAAAATAGCCCGCTTCACACTCTCATCATATGAAACACATACCAGATCTTTAATTCTTAACAGATCATCACTGCTTACAGAAAAATGAACATTTCTTCCCAGCTTTATTTCTTCTAGGATTTTCATGAGTTGGGGATCTTCCTTTTGTGCCATTCGAATCTATTGAAAGAGCTGGGGCTCCATCCTCATACAAGTAATCATTCCTAGATCATCACTAAGGGGCATGGTTGGGTGCCACTCCACTGCATCTTCTAATAGTTTCATTTCTCGAACCAGCAAATGTGTCATTGATACCATGGGCTTTCGGCTCATAGCATATACTACTACATTGGTCTTGCCCCTGTTGGTAATTGATGGTACAGTCATATCAGTAGGTCCATCCATCTTCTTTGCCTCATGTTTAACTTCGTTTGAGAAAATAGATACTTGAGGCTTTTATGATCTATAATTATCTTAAACTGGGCCATATAGAGGTAATGTCTCCATATTTTTAATCCAAACGCTACTGTCGCGAGTTCCAAGTCATGAGTTGGGTAATTTTGCTCGTACGGATTTAACTATTTGGAGGCATACGCTATGACTTTCCCTCGCTGCATCAGCACACATCCAAGCCCTTTATGAGAGGCATCAGTATAAACCACAAAATCCTCGTTCCGTTTGGGAAAGGCTAGTATCGGGGTCTTGGTCAGTCTCATCATCAGTTCTTGAAAACTTATTTCACAATCATCTGTTTACACAAACTTCACTTCTTTTTGGGTTAGGTGAGTCAGGGGAGCCCTATCTTTGAGAACCCTTCTACGAAGCGCCTATAATATCTTACCAATCCTAGAAAACTGCAGACCTTAGTCACATTTGTCTGTCTTCCCCACTGAAGTACAACTTCAATTTAACAAGGGTCAATTGCGACCTCGTCCTTAGATACAATGTGCCCAAGGAAGGCCACGCTCGGAAGCCAAAATTCAATCTTCCCCAATTTAGCGTAAACCTTCTCTGGTTTTAGAATCTGGAGGACCATTCTTAAGTACTGGTTTTGCTCTTCCAGGTTCCTTGAATATAGCAGAATATCTTCTATAAAGACCACTACAAAATCATCTAGGAAGGGTCTAAAAACTCTAACCGTTAAATCTATAAAGACAGTCAGAGCATTGATCAACCCAAACGGCATTACTAAGAATTCATAGTGTCCATACCAGGTCCTGAATGTGCTTTTAGGGACATCTTCTTCCTTGGCCCGTAGTTGATGATAGCCTGATTGAAGGTCAATATTAGAAAACAATTGGGCCCCTTGAAGTTGGTCAAAAAGGTCATCAATTGTACGCAAGGGGTATTTATTCTTTACAGTGATCTGGTTCAACTGTCTATAGTTTATACAAAGACTTAAAGACCCATCTTTCTTTTTAACAAATAGGACCAATGCACCCCAAGGTGACACACTGGGTCAAATGAACCCCTTTTCCAACAACTCTTGCAATTGTTCTTTTAGTTCCTTTAATTGGGCTGGGGCCATCCATTAAGGGGCTTTAGAGATGGGAACGGTCTCTGGAACCACATCTATCTCAAATTCTACCTCCCTGACCGGAGGCAAAGAGGTCAACTCCTCAAGAAAAACATCAAAATATTCCCTCACCACTAGTATCTCTTCTAACTTGGACTAGACATCCCGATTCTCTACTACATAGGCCAATACCCAACACATCTTTTGGCCAACAGGCTAAAAGCCCGAAAGGCGAAATAAGGTGTAGAGGGGAGCCATCCTTAATGCCTACAAAGTTCAACTCACGTTGATTTGGGTGTCTAAAGGTTACAGTTTTATCTTAACAATTTACTGTAGCATAATGTGTGGACAATCAGTCCATGCCCAAAATGATATCAAAATCTTGAATGTCTAACAGTATCAAGTCTATAGGTAAGACATATCCTTCAAGCAGAACTCCACAATGTTTATAAACAATATCAGTTTCTAAAGATTCCCCCATAAGTGTGCATACTACCAAAGTCTACCTCATATTACAGAGGCAAATGCCTTGGCTTCTCGTTCAGAGAGAGCAAATACCCGACCTTGAGCCTTCGATCGGTTTTCTGGTCCCTTTACCGGACAGTCTTCGATTAGGTGGCCAGGCTTGCCACATATGAAACACGCTCCTACCCTTCTTTGGCACTCAGTCGCAGAGTGATTGTCCTTCCCATAGTATGGGCATGTCTGGCGCTAGTTCTCCCTTATGTCGTCCGGAAAGTTCTTCTGAATCTTCTTATTTCCTTGGTTATATCTTCCCTGAAGCTTTTGCTCGGAGGCGGCTGAGTCTTCCTCCCAAGGTTCCCATATTGGGCTAGTCCCATTTTCCTATTTCCCAAGAATCGGGACTCTTCATTGTCCCTCTCAATCTTCATGGCCAAATCTATCAAAGGTGAGAAGGTCTTGAGGTTCGCCGATATCACTTTCCCCTTATATCGAGCCTAAGGCCTCTCTCAAATTTATTCGCCTTTCGTGTCTCTATATTGATGATGTGTGGCACATATCTTGATAGCTTAGCAAACTTGGCTGCATACTGTTCCACTAACAGGTTTCCTTATTGTAGCTCAATGAACTCCACTTCCTTTCTTTCCTATACAGAGTCAGGGAAGTACGTCTCATTGAATGCTTTCAGAAAATTTTCTCAATTCACTTCTGTCCTTAACCCTTCCCATGATTGCTTCACTAAGCCCCACCAATGCTCAATATCTCCTTCTAACATGAAGGTTCCTAGCCTAACCTTCTGCTCGTCTGTCACACCCGAAGAATTTACAATACTGTTATTCCTGAGATGTGACAGACAAAACATATATACATCTATTGATAGGACAAATTTACAGTGGCAAGGTCTTACAAAGTAAATAAAGAAAGCTAGCACAATAACAACATCTTCCAAGGTTGATCTTGACTAGCACTCAAAATGAATCCGCAGTTATCCTGAAAAATGTTTACCATAGTTTGATGAGTTTGGCTACTCAGTAAGTGATCATCATAATCCTAAAAATAATCATGATTGAAAGATATCAATATTTTCCAAAATGAGATCTATTAACAGAAATGCATCAACAGTTTCACTTTCAATAAATGCATAATTAAGTATAATCCGAGTAATTGAAATGTTTATAACACTTTTAACGGCAGTACATAATTCAAAGGATTTCACAAAATACCCTACTGGCGTCCCAAGTAGGTCACCTATATACCCCATCAGCGTCTTGATGGGTCCACTTAATCCCTATCGGCGTCCCAGATAGGTCCACTTAATCCCTGCAGGTCCACTTATACCTCACCGGCATACCGGATGAGTGCACTTAATCCCTACCGGCGTCCCTGATAGGTTCACTTATACCTCACCGGCGAACCGGATGAGTCCACTTGCATACTTAAATTATCTCTAAATCTCTTTAAACATTCGAAAGCAGCAAATATCATGTACTCAACATATTACTGAAATCATTAATATGAATTTCACTGAAACCATTAATAATAGTCACTTTCAATAACATTTCAAAAATAACCAATCAAACATTTTGGGCTCAAATTTAGAAAGGTAGCAGTTTGTAAAGACATTCTAGCATAATTGCCTCTTTAATATGTATAGAAAAACTCTTATAGAAATTCAAGAATACGGAATTATCACAATTTATGGGATATCAATTCACAAATAAACATTTCACAACAATGCTATAATCAATTGCAAAAATATCAATTTTTAAATAATAAGGAAGTCATTTGCACATGATATTTACAATGTCTAAATATAAAAAAAAGCAGTAGAAAGAAATCTCACAATTTTAGTAAAAGCAGAATTATCACATTTATTTCTAATAATTTTACAGTATCTAAAATTTTCTAACAATCGACAAGAAAAATAAATAAATTTATTTCTAAGAATTTACAGCATTTAAAATTTCTAACATAGGTAAAATATCGCAATTTTTATTAAAAAGATTATTTTTCAAGATAATGAGGTCTCGTGCGCATAAAATTTATTGCGCCTAAAATTCATGATAATAAGTAGAAACAATTATTTCATTTTATTTTTAAAAAGAATGGATTATTTTTCGAGACAATGAGGTCACTTAAACACAAAGCTTATAAAATAAAGATCCTGGACGGAAATATCACTATTTATTAACAACTGACTATTTTTAACGAAGATGATGTCACTTACCCACAAATACTTGAAAAGTAGCTTCCGATAAAAATTCGGCTAGAGAGAGGAGTTCACTGTGTTTCGACCAGAGAGAAAAGTCTCATAAGTTATCTAAGGTAGGAGTCCTCATCTCTCTGAATTTAAATTCTACTAATATATTATTTTATTCTTTTATTACGTTACAGGTGTGAGCGTTAGCTTACGCTTTAAACGACTAAAGCCCACGTCCTTTAGTGGACGTGGCAAGAGCAAAGAAGCAACAAAGCTTTTAAACGAAAAGCTTTGAAAAGTAAA
>NW_006496564.1:1373806-1409640 GCF_000471905.2 Amborella trichopoda | reverse complement strand
AACGAAGATGATGTCACTTACCCACAAATACTTGAAAAGGAGCTTCCGATAAAAATTCAGCTAGAGAGAGGAGTTCACTGTGTTTCGACCAGAGAGAAAAATCTCATAAGTTTTCTAAGGTAGGAGTCCTCATCTCTCTGAATTTAAATTCTACTAATATATTATTTTATTCTTTTATTACGTTATAGGTGTGAGTGTTAGCTTACACTTTAAACGATTAAAGCCCACGTCCTTTAGTGGACGTGGCAAGAGCAAAGAAGCAACAAAGCTTTTAAACGAAAAGCTTTGAAAAGTAGAGATGGTCCCTAAGGACCATCATGTTCAAACGAATCATCATGATTAAAAGTTTATTTTCTTCTCTTTTTTTTTTTTTTTTTTTTTTCTAAAAGTTTAGGATTGTTACATCGTCAGTACAGTGTAACACCTCAAAACTTTTCTCCACTTGTCTCCTCCACCGTTCCACTTGCTCTAGTCCCCCGTGCCTTAAGAACGTCGGAGGTGCTGGCCTCCTAAATCTTTCTATCAACCCACTCTCAGTCAGTTCAAGGGCAGGAGTAGCCGGGGCTGACACGTTGTCTTTCATCAATTGGGTCATGGTCCCCAAGGTTCTGAAGAATTCACCAAAGGCTTTGGTATTCTCATTGCTGGAGCTCGCATTATTAGCACGAGTCCTCGACATCTCGACCTAAAACTGGAGCACCCAGTTACTAACCTATTCAAGACCATTCTAGAGACACTCCTAAGACTCTCTAGGTCAAGAATCCTATCCTGGCTGTTTTGATACTATAACTGTCACGACCCCGCCCCCTAACCCCTATTGTACCAGCCAGAGGGCGATAGAGTGCGGAATTGCGACCAGAGATCGCGAACGTTACTCAGGTGGGAGTGGCTCAACGCATTTAGAAATGTGGAATCAAAACAAACCACAAAAGAAATAAAAACTCATTCATCAAGCAACATAATACTGCACAAATTAAAACCATTATGTACATATCAAATCTCCAAAGGTTCTTGACAATTCTGTCCAAGGCACTACCCGCCCGACAATAACAAGCAGATATTACAACAAAACAACATTGTGGCACCGCCACCCGACACCTTACTATCAAAAAGTTCCTTGATCAGTCCCGAGCTTCAGCCGCCTACCACCACTGTCCAGTTGCCCCCTCAAGAATGGTCCGTTATCACTCAACACATATGGAAAAATGAGAAGAATGAGCTAAAAGCCGAGTAAGTAGATTAGTTCCCTTGCATTCCCACCTAAATGCATATAAATAATAACATGGTCTACGGTTCATTAGAAATCATAATGGCATCACAGAGTAGGAACGTGCATCAATATATATATATATATATATATATATATATATGCCATATAAAGAGAGTAATATTCAGATATCAGAGTATAATTTATTCTTGAGATGGCAAATACATCTATGCTTATCACAGTTACAGTTTGATGTACACACAAAAATCCAAATTCAGATAGACAGAATAGATCTAGTTACTCCCAAAGTAGAAGCCACATCGATCAGTTTAAGTCAATCTTGTAACTTAAAAATTCTACCCTCATTCAGGAGGAAGGACAATGACAAATGGAAGTCTTATTTCATAATTTCTTCACTCACGCACACAATCCCCAACGCGCTTTGGGTTTTTCGATAGGTTGTGGCCTTGCAAGACACGACCATCTCTATACACCTTCAGGCGGGAGGGCGTTACACTACCATTGGAGGGCCCCAATGCGTAGTGCTCATAACAATTTGGGGGGCACGACCCTCCCTGTCATTCATAGTCATTTTTCGACTCCACTCCTATTATAGGAATCAAGATACAGTATACCCAACTACCAATGGAGGAGCCATTGCATAGTGATCATAACACATATAACAGTTTCAATATAACAAAATCACAGTATCCACAACCAATACAGGACCCATTGCATAGCGGTTATGGCACATATAATAGTTTCAATATAACAGAATCACAATATCCACTACTAATGGAGGACCCATTGCGTAGCGGTCACAGCACATATAATAGTTTCAATATAACAGAATCACAATATCCATTACCAATGGAGGACCCATTGCGTAGCGGTCATGACACATATAACAGTTTCAGTATACCAAAATCACAACATTAATTAGAGACACTATATCACAGTATCATATTTTCAGTATCACGATATCATATTTTGAGTATCACAATATCACATTTTCCTGCAATTTCAGACCATAACGTCCAGTCATAAACATGGTCATAACATTTGAGCCATTCAGAATTTGGAAATTGTTCCAAAAGAAATTTTGCACTAGACATGCATATCTTTCAAATGGGGATAGTTTGAAAGTGTTTGGCCCTCGTTTGTCCTTTCAAAAGCTCATTAGAACGGAGGCATCCCATCTAAAACGTGCTGTGCAGTTGGGATAGTGACATGTCTCACTTAGCACAGTTATAACTTTCCATCCATATGGAATTTTGAAGTGTTTCCAAAACAAAAATTCAAGTAAAAATAAATATCTTTCAAACAGGGGAATTTTGTGAACCATTATCTTTCAAAGTAGTGGTTCTAGATTTTATGATATCTGTCCAAAGGGACATATCTTCATAAATAATTGTATAATTCTCAATCTAGGAGGAATTTTGAAATGTATTCAACATGTGACTTCAAGCATACTCATAGGTATTTCAAACGGTAGTGATTTAGAACAAAACAGATTCCATTTGGTTAGTCAAAATTCATAACAACAGAGACATCAGTTTTGAAATTTCACTAAATTTGTCAATAGTGACCTACTTGCACATTTTCAAACATATCTCTTCATGCATTATGAATTTGAGCGAGATTCAAATATAACAATTTTAGTAGACACATATATATTTCTAATGGCAGTGATTTGAGGTCATTTGGGCCTTATTTGATAGGACAAAAGTAGATTACAAAAACATAGAACCTTCTTGGAAATTATAGTGCAATTGTAGCATTATTCAAAATGACAACCAATTAATCCCAAATTATGCTACATATTAACATAAAACCTTTCTTATTGACCATTAGATACATATAAAAACTTAAGCACAGGTTTTCCATGAAAAGAAAAGAAAATTTGATACTCATTTTGGGCATGCAGAGGCAAGCTAAAGTGCTAGAAATTATGGTATAACAGTGTACACATACATCCAGTATTCATCCACTATTCATGCAGCTACTCATGCTCATTCTTACAATTTATTCATGCTAAATCCATGCTTAATGACCTAAAAGATAGTTGACCCATTTACCTTGTGTGTGCAATGGTGGTTCCATATTTTCTCCCATGACTCACTCCTCAAGCACCTCAATTTGGGCTCCAACAAAGGTTAGAAAGGGGGCTGCAAATGCTAAGTGTTTTGGCTTGTAAGAGTGAAAACATGGTGTGAGAGAAAGAGTGAGGGGCTTATGTACTCCAAAAGTATGAGGTGGCAGCTTGGGGTTTCCATGTGGCAGTTCAGTGACATGCAGTTTGACAGGTGGCAGCTGCGGCAACATGTAGTAAGCAAGTGGCATCCATGAGTCATGCACAAGCTCGGTGGTGTTACGCACGGCGGCACTTTTTTCTGCTTCTTCTCACTGTCGAGCACATCTCTCTATTCTTCTCTTTCTTACCGTCGTGCACACTTTTTCTTCTTCTTCTCTCTTACTGCTGCGCACACTCCACTGCACGCTCTTCACCGTGCGCACTTTCTCTCTCTCTCTTACCGCCTCGTGCACTGCGTCGCGCGTACTTTCTCTTCCTCTTCTCTCTTACCACCGCACACACTTTATCTTCTTCTTCTCTCTAACTATTATGCGCATTTTCTCTGCCTGGGAAAGTCTGGGTCATTACACCAACAGTGAGAGAGAGATTTTGATGGTGTGGGAGGCAGGCACCTACCTCGCTGAGTGTATATTTCTGGGGTGATATGTTTTAGGGTAGTTCAAATGGTTTGGTTTAGGTTTCAGATAAGGGTTAGAGACAGAAGGGGGTGAGTTAAGCGAAGAGAAAAAGGAGGTGAAAAGAAGACAACCAGCCAGGAATCCGGACCTTCAAGCATGACCTCCTCTAAAAGGAATTATCGATGCCTTTTAGAAAATGTATCAGGCGTGAGACTTGAGTACCCTGGAGGATTCAAGAGGACGTGAGTCTGCGGGAGAAGCCCTTCGATAATACACCTCCGAATGGCCTCTTAATGGATAGTCCAAATGATAGAGTAGAAAGAAGTGATATTAACGGAAAGAGAAGAAGAAATATGATAATAAGAGAGAAGGGAGAAAAGACAGAAATTCCTCTAACCGATCCAGTAGCCTCCCGATGTTGCCTCCCGATGTTACCTTCCCTAGGAGGTATTACCGAAGTATATCGAAAAGGTCCTAGCCGAGAGGCCTAAGAACCTCGAAGGATTAAAAGGATGCATCTGCAGGACAAGCCCGTCTAGAATACGCCCTCGAAGAGCTTGCTTGGGAGGGATCAAGGGAGAGAAGTAAGAAGGTGAAAAGAGAGAAGAAAGAGAGTGAGCATGTGAGAGGTGAGAGTGAGGTGAAGAGAGATGAGAGAATGTATGAGAGGTGAAGGTGAGTGAAGAGAGGTGAGAGAGTGAGAAAGGAGAAGAGTTAGAGTGAGGGAGTGAGAATGAGAGAGAGAGAGGGAGAGTGAGGGAGAAGAGAGAGAGAGAAGGGAGGGGCTTCCCAGATACCTCCCTCTCAAGAGAGAAAGATAGAGACAGAAAAGGGAGAAGGGGGAAGAAAGAGAAAAGAAGAGAAAACGAGAAAGAAGAAGAGAGAGAGGAGAGAGAAAGTAACAGGTACTTAGGGTTGAACTGATGCCTTGAGCTCGATGGCTAAGTGCGATCCCGGTGTCCCTGTGAGCTCCATGAGTAAGACTAGGTCCTTGGTGTAGAGAAGGCTAGGATGAAAAGTTGGTGGCCTAAGGATGGAAGGCATAGGGAGTAGGGTGTATGGATAGGTGAGCTCTGAGGTGTAGGGAGTAGGGAGTATGGATAGGTGTGGTATAGACTGTGGGGTATGGTGTGTAAGGTGTAGGTAGTATGGATAAGTGTGGTGTAGAGAGTAGGGTATGGGGTATAGGGTGTAGGGAGTATATAGTATGGGTAGGTGTGATATATGCAGTTGGATGGGGAAAGTGGGGAGTATAGTCAATGGGTAGGGATTGATGGTCCAAGAGGTAGTCCTCTCAATGTGAAAGTAATCTCTCTCCTCTCTCTTGAAGTGAAAATAAAGACACACACAAAAAAGTTATCTTAATGCACCTCTTTCAACTTATTTTCAAGCTTAGGGTTACAAATGAAGTAAAATGCTTATATAGGAGTCATCCCAAACATGTGTGGATGCTCAAAACTAGGTCTAATTTTCAAATAATACAATAAAAATGAATTGGAAGTGATTTTCGGTTTTGGAGCATAATGACCATTTTACCCCTCCATACTTTTGTAGAAATAACATGACCATCCCAAAAAAGGGGCCTCTTGTCTTCCCTATAGTTCGAGCCTATTTTCAATACTTTCCAATGACATTCTGAGCGATCTAATGTCATAAAAATGTTGGACATTTTGACGCGATCGATTTGATATGCATTTTGAGGTTTGAATCGAACTTTTGAAGATAAACCCAAAGTCTGATCAAACCCACAAACTTTATATTTTCAATCTTCGATGTAGAGTGCCTTGTCACATTCTCAGTCTTCTTTTTCATCACAAATCGAATGGGAGGTCATTGTGATCGTTTTGCAATGAAAACCCCTTGATTTGAGTGTCGTTTGATTACTTTTTCATTAATGGAGGTCATCGGATAATGAGATTCCGATGACCGAAAAAGTGTGCCTTGTTGCGAGCTTAAATAGGACGCCTGCCTGGCCTTCATCTTATGCAAACAAGTAATCAAAACTAAGCTCTTCGAGTCACGATCACAACAGACTCGACATTGAGGTCTTAGGAGTCCAAAATCTTGAGATATAGCTATCGGAGCGAAGACATTGGCTGCAAGAACTTTCCTGCAACTTGTGCACTTTTAGCGAACTTCTCTCTTTGATTTCCCCTTGCCCAGTAGTCCCCGTTGTGCGTGCCACTGATCAAAATGTAGATCTTGGTGAGAGGAATAACATAGTTAAGTTTGGGGTCGATCGACGTCAAAACGGGAGAGAACCAAGCTTCAAAAATTGTGTCATTTTTTGAAAACATAGTTATTATAAATAGTAATTGGTTCAAAGGGGTCAAGTGAATAGGAAAAATCTTGCTTTTTTGGAAAATAGGATCTAGAAAGATCCGTTTGAATTAAAATTTCGTAGGGTGACTAATTTCGGCCTTCTGAATCCATTAGTGGTGGTCCCATGGTCACTAGAAGTCTCTAGAGTAGATTTCTAACTAAGGAGCATCGAAGGCATGCTAGGAACCTGTACCGAAACTCACACAAAGACCGAAAAAAATAGAAAATACCTTGTCTCAATAACAAGGTATACAAGCATCGATATGACCTCCTTTTCTTTTGTTTTTTCTCAATATACTTTATAGCTATTAATCAGAGGCCTTTCAACCCAAATGCATGACTTAATATAAATGAACATGGTGATTGATGAGTGCAATAGAACCATATGGACAGAGTAATTAAAAAAAACTTATTAGTTGGTATTTTTTTTGTTTGAATTGTTACTATTTCAATATATTTTTTCGAATCATTATCTATCACATTTCAGGAAGACACCTGAATGCATTTACTTATATGAATATGAAGCAAGGTCTTTCTTCCTTGAAAATTAGGCATTATCTAGAGTACTCATGAAAATTAGGATTTTCAATACCTGACCATGAAAGCTACAAGCATTTTAGGGAGAACATATTTTCTTGAGAGGGAATTTGTGTCATGTGGCAGGCTTCCTTATGTACATGGATAGAGTTAAAGGTTCATCCTCAAATCATCTTGGTAACATCCTCGTGTGGCAAGACGAGAGGAGAGGAGCTCACAGCAGGAGAGCAGCTCAAATATAGAATTGCAGTTGCCACAGTGCGGTCAGAACTTGCCAGTACGATAAAAGCGTTCATGATAATATGTTTTTTTGTTGTAAAGAGAGTGGTGCCTATATTGTTTTATTGTGACATGTGTGATATATATGAAAAGTTGAAATATCAAAATTGTGTTATTTGTATATCTTTTTATATTTGTGTGATATGCATGAAAAGTGGAAATGAGAACCTGTGATAGCTTATAACTCTACTCTTCATCTTATATTCTTATTGGAATGAGAACCTATGACAGCTTGGATGTGTCACCAAGCTATTGTGTTATGTTGGTTCAATGAGTTTATGACACTACTCTTGGTTTCAGGAATTAGATATTTACCTTAATGCAAATGAACCATCAAATGTGAATGTTAAGAATGAACTTAGCAAATCCAATGCAATTAGATATTCCTAATAGATTGACCTGAAAATAGCATATACAAATGATAAGAATGAACCTTAATGCGAATGAACCATCCAATGCCAATGTAGGCAAAGACTTGGATTCAACAATTAGTTATTCTTGAGGCTTTTCAAAGGGTTTTCTGAGCATTACAGTCTTTTGAGTACCGTAATGCTCAAAAACAGTATTACGGTAATCTTTTTATTGTAATACTTATTACGGTAAAAAGATTACCGTAATATTGTTTTTCAACATTACGGTACTCAAAAGATCATAATGCTACAAAAGCCCTCTAGAATAGCTAATTGCTGAAACCAAGTCTTTGCATACATTCTTTGTAATTTAAGAAGCATTTGTTTGAGAATTACTGTAAAACGATTACCGTAATACTTATTACTTACTACCTTAATACTCCTTATGGTAAAAACATTTGTTAAAAAGAAGTAATACCCCTAGAGACCACTTCTTCCCCATACTACTAGAGAAAGGGAAAATGTATAAATAATACCTAGAAAAATGAACAAGGTACTCATCAAAAAATTGAATGTGCTTGAACTTAAGTGATCTTAAACATACTTTACACATACCACATTACATAATGGCCTCTTTACATTAAATGGCATATAAAAAAAAGATGATCTCTTTCAATCAGTAGATACAAAATGGTATATCAAAAAAAGATGAACAGGTACTAATGGTCTCTTTACATTAATTCATATACTTGATTTACATGTCTTTCAATTATTGGCCACGACCGTACACCGGCTACACTTAAGAAGCCTAATCTCTTTGTACTTTGTTTGCCTATGTCATTTATTTAGGCGACCCACGATTCGCCTTGCAGCTGGTGGCAATACTGTTGTATAGACAATCTCTGGCAACTCTAGTGCATCAGGAATTGGGTTGAAGGAAAGGGAATATGTTCTACAGTACATTTGAACTGTGAAAAAAACGCCGCAAAAGTTTGTAACATCTTCATGCCTATTATCTATAACAGCGATTGCATGATTGCACGGCAACCCACTAACCTACCACACTCGACAACTGCATGTATGAGTCGTCAGATTAACAACATATTTATTATCTGTATTGATCTCATACATACCATCATGTGCCCATGTGACTATATGAAGGAATCTGGACTCATCCCTCCTCATGTCTATTACCTTTTGGGCCTTTGGTATAAGAACGTCGCTCCATTCTAGGGACATGACCATCTTTTTAGAAAATTCTCCCATGAGCTTAACCCTTAGGCATTCAAGGAGTTTAATAAAGAGCTTCTCTCGAGCCTATAATAACCACTGGTTAGATGATTCAGAGATGTTCGATATAAGATGATTGTATCTACATCTCTGAAAATATGTATTTGCCCAATATTTCGGATGTTATAACATGATCCAGTCATAGGCCTCAGCATTTGCATTCTTAATATTTGCCATATACTCATCGAAGTCTGTTATAGACAATGCAGGTGCAGCTTTCCAATAAAGCTTTGTGAGCGTTGAATTTCTATAAGTCGTTTGAAGTTATCGACAAGGTGATTCATGCAATAGCCTTGTTCACTAGTTGGGAATGCCTTTTCGATTGCAGCATGTAACCCTTTTTGACGATCTGAGATAATAGTCAATTCTAGCAGATCAGGCGTCTCGTCCAATTGCTCATTGAGAAGCTCTAGAAACCAAGTCAAACTTGGTGCATTTTTACTCTCAACCACTGCATAAGTTATAGGAACTATATTTTCATTTGCATCTACTCCAACTGCAGCCAATAGTATCCCTTTGAATCTTACCTTCAAAAATGTCTTATCTCGTCTCATAAGTGGCTTGCAACCAAACATAAAACTATATAAACATGGGCGATTGCCTATAAACACACACTCAAACCTATCATGATAATCTGTTTGAATTAGGGTTTTAAAAATTCGTGAGTCGCAACGGACTCGCCCTAATCGACACGGGAATCGGGCACCCCGAGTCGATTCTTCTGCAAAACCGAGAATCGTCCGATCCTAGACGAGAATCGACGATTTTGAATCTAGAATCGCCCTTATTACATCATAAATCGCGATTCCAGTCTCTTAGTGACGTCACAAGGCGAGTCGTTACCTGAAGACATTTTGATAATTTTTTTCAAAATATCATAACTGTTGTACCCTTTCTCTCTATCACGCTAATGTTAAGGCTTTTGTAAAGGTATCTATACGTTCTACACTTTCTCCAATTCTTCGATGTGGGACTTGCGCTAAGCCATATTATATTGAAAAATCATACAATATAGGTAATTATTGTACAAAACTCTTCAGTAGTACACGAGGGGCTGCCGTGGTTAGCAGTAGTGGCTCTTATGCGTGACTTTCCAAGTTCGAAAGTTCAAATCCTAGTTGGGACGTTATTGTGCAAAATTCAATTTTGTCTTAAAAAAAAAATTATAAAAAAGGAATATCATAAAAAAAAAAAAAAGATAGGTTTTTACTTTTGTCTTAAAAAAAAAAACTAAAATTTATATTCATAAAAAAAATTAAAACAAAAAAGATAATAATATCATTAAAAAAATTAAAAAAAAAATATTATAAAAAAAAAAAGAAAAAGAAGATAGGTTTTTACTTTTGTCTTAAAAAAAAAAGACTAAAATTTATCTTCATAAGGAAATAAAAAAATAAAAAAAGATAGGTTTTACCTTTGTCTTAAAAAAAAACTAAAATGAATAAAATAATATGATAAAAAAAAATGAAGAAAATAAAAAAAATTAATACAACAAGCAAAAAAAAACAAAGGTAATACATCTTCTTCTTTTTCTTGTCAAAAAATAATAATAATACAACAAATATCATATTTTCTGATAAAAAAAAAAATACAACAAATAATTCTTGTCAAAAAAATAAAAGATATTTTTTAATACAACAAATATTTTTTAATACAAACTAGGAATAACTGATCTAATTATAATTTTTATGTTTATAATATGCTAAGCTTTAACATAAATTTAAGAATATTAATTTTAACATATGATTCATACACATTTGAAATATTTCTCTGTATCTAACAATCTCTTCCATTAAATTTATTCTTGAATTCTAAAAAATTGTATTTTTAAAAATTTGAAGTGTTATTTCAAAAAGTCATGCGCATTCGAATAATTTTTATATTGATAATCAAATATTTTATTTATTTATTTGCATTATAAAATCTTGTAATGTATTATTTTTCTTACAGTTGTCAATAATACATTTTAAATTAAATGATATTATAAAATCTTTTAAAATTGCTATTATTTATATAATAAAATATAAACCAACAATTTTCGTTGCAATATATAATATTATAGTTAGATAGGTTGTAATAATTTTGCATTATTGTTAGTTAGGTTATAATAATTTGTGTTTTTTTTTTTTTTTAGTGGATTAGGTTTTTTCGCCAATTCTAAATTTTAGTGACCCTTTTTTATCGATTTAATCCATTATTTATTGTAGTCTATGTATGATTCTATACGTAATCCATGGTAATTCTATGTTTTTTGTTTTATGTGATGCAAATTTAATGGTTAATATAAGTTCATACAGGGAAAGAATATCTTAATTACTCACAAATTGAAAGTTAATAATGTAATACCCGTATTTCTTATTGGATTCTTAAAAAATAACATTTATAATGAATTTTCATAATTTTTTTGGATTTTTTTAAGGCTTAATAGGACCGATTCCCTATCCGAATCCCGATTCACCGATCCGAATGGGTTTTTGAGGTGCCCGATCAGGGGCACCGATCCGTTTTTTAAACCACTGGTTTGAATAATCGTTACGGTTCCAGAGTTAGTGATTCGGATCTTATGAAGGTACTTGGTGAGGTCATCGTATTCCTTCACGTGGGAACCCTCATTTATCTTTTGTGCAACCTCTTTGCCCCGCTATGCTTGTTGGTAAGATAGCATGACACCGTGATCATGTTGTATACCATTAACCACATGTCCAGGTATCAGATTGGGCATATCATTCAAACGGTCTTTGATCTTACTTGCCACCCAGTGGTTTCGGGCAAGCGGCTGATGAACCCTACCTTTTCCACTAGCACATGAGTGCATGTTTAAAAATTTCTTCACTCTGAAGAAATTTGTTGTATTAACCTTCTAACAGTGCACTTGCCATGAACACCCATCTACAACACACCTTGCTTATACACGTCTCTCCTCGCTTGTTATAAACTTCATATTGAAGTTTTGTGATATGGCATAATCAATATGGTGATTACAGCATACCTGTACATCATCAAAATCATGATATTGTTGAAGTACAACTTCATAATGGTTAATCTTGAGGGGGCTTTCTATCGGATCGATGTCCTCAATATGCCGCTCGATTTCTGAATCATGCGAATATTCTACACCTATGGCAACAGCACCGTCATTGTGAACTACTTGCTCTGATCAAGAAATGCTATAGAAAAAAAGTTTAAGGACAAACTAGAATTATCCTAACACATAACATAAAATTAACAAATAAGAAAATTAATGATTTTCATTGCAAACTTATTACATGACCAATCTTGATAGACCATTATCGGGCATTATTAGTAGTCTATATATCCAGTGCAGTCAGACTTAATAGGTTTGTTTGATACGTACATAGCAATGGGAGAAGATCATTCCATCATATTTACAATGTTGTCATCATCAATAATACGTATCATATTACCGTTACTTGGTAACCTTGGGTCAATATACGTAATAGTCATGGTACTTGGGGCGTAATTTGATAGTTTTGATAATTGATCCTTTACTTAGTCAAATGATGAGATCCCCTTAAAAAATATAACCTTCACATCCCCACCATCATAGGAAATATTGTAGACACCCCATTTTAAATTTGACAAATTATATGGTTTTTTTAACTTTAAACAACCCTCAGGACCATATTATTCCATAAAATCCCTGAACTATATAATATCGTAGTCCATGGTCCCCATTTCAGTCTATAAAAACACATTTCC
This sequence comes from Amborella trichopoda, assembly GCF_000471905.2. Next base: position 1,397,223 of record NW_006496564.1, on the reverse strand, counting down.
ATGCCTCTTTTAGGAGGAAACCATATTAAGCTACTCGTTTCTGGGAGGATTTGGCCTTAAATCATAATTCGATTTTCCCCATATTCTCTATTACTTTTCTTAAAATCAATTTGAGGTGTTCAAATCCAAGGGATCTTCGTCTGAAGATCTCTTCAATTTTGCATCATAAACAGTTTGGCGTCGACTGTGGGTCATTTCGAGCTAGATCCATACATGAAAAATAATAATAAAATAAATAAATAAAAAAAAGCCCGAGATCTCCTTTAGAGGGCCACGTTTTGAAAAATAAAAATGTCATGTTGAGAACGAAGTTGCAAAACCGAGGCCCTTTAATTTGAAAAGGCAAAAAAAGAAAAAAAAAAAAAAAATTAAACGTGAAGGAAACTTGCACATTCGTTTGCTAGGTCGACTTTTGAACTCTACATTTATCAAATTCTTGGTTACTGAAGCTTTCAAAATAACTGGTGCAATTTTCTTTTAGTACAACAGAATGTCCCTCCCTGTTGTTTGGTTTTAAACGAGCAACGTTGAAGGTTTGGCTTTTGACGAGCAACACTTTTCCCTTATGATGTTAAAGCTTTTATCCACCGATTAAAGAGGAGGAATCATCGAAGAAAGAAAGGCTTTATCTGATTCGATAACCTCTCTCTACTAACAACAATTAAACTTCACCGAATTTTCTCAGTCCGGCCTGTGAGCACGCATATAGAAAGATTTATGCGCCGGTTCACTCATGAACTTTTCCCGGCCACTATTGTTTACTTTTTTTATTTTCCTTTTCTTTTCTTTTTGCAGTTTTCTTTTATTTTATTCATTTTTTTAGCTATTTTCATTTAAAAAATCACTTTTCTTAAAAGAAAAAAATCCGCACTCTTTTAGGTATTTAATTCCAAAAAAAAAAAGGCTTTCGCTCTTCATGGTCGTGATTTCTTTTCCCTAAAAAACATGAGAGAGCAACCACCATTTTATCATTGGTAGTTAATCTTCTATCTTGTTGGTTTTCTTTTAAAATATATATTTAAAAAAAAACTTTCTTGCTAAAGAACGAAAAAAAACTTTTGTGGCCTTTCTCATTTTCAAAGAGAAAAATTTCTTTAAAAAGAAAATAAAGAAAAGGAAAAACCTTTTTCTTTAGAAGTCCCTTTGTTCCAAAAAATTAAAAAAAAAAATCTTCTCTATTTCCTGCCACTTCTACTTGGGCCCCTAAAGCCTTTTTGTTTATTTCCATCAAAAAAAATTTAACTTGTTATTATCTTGCTGAATAATAAGATTCTAATATTTTTCTTCCCCATTCTAAAAAGAATCAGCTTCTTTCTTATTCGCGCCATCACTCTCTATTTCTATCTATCATATAAAAAACTTATTAACTTGATATTATCTTGTGGAAAAGGATAAGGGAGAGATACTGAAGCTCCAAAATTGGGATTGATATTATCTTGTGGAAAAGGATAAGGGAGAGATACTGAAGCTCCAAAATTGGGATTGATATTATCTTGTGGAAAAGGATAAGGGAGAGATACTGAAGCTCCAAAATTGGGAAAGGAGATTGAGAGAAAATAGGGAGAAGAAATAAGGTAAAGAGATTGAGAGAAATACAGAAATAATATATTTGGAGGGGAGATTGAGAGAAAATAGGAAGAAGAAATAGGAAAGGAGATTGAGAAAAAATATCGTGTGAGAGAGAGAGAGTTTAGGGCATGGGAGAGAAAAAAAAAATTAAGGCCATCTTGCTTTTCTTTTCTTTTTTAAAAAAAATCTTAAGGCCTTTCTCACTTGAAAAAAAATAAAATAAAATTTCCTTAGCAATAAAAAACAAATTTCTTAAGGTCTCTTCGTTTCAAAAAAAAAAAGAAAAAAATGAAGATCATTTTTGTGAAAAATTGTTTAGCTTTTTTTTAGTTCATTATATCTCAAAATAAATAAATAAATAAATAAAACAACAAAAAACAAAAAAAAAAACCAAAAACAAAAAAAAGAAATGAAAATGAATGGGTGTTTGAGGCCATCTTTATTATCCAAAAAATAAATAAATCTTTAGCATTTTTTTAAATAAAAAAATCACTTTCCTTAAAAAAAAAACAATATCAGCAAATGTTCTTAGGCATCTTTGTCTTAAAAATAAGGGAAAAAAAAAAAAAAATTTAAAAGCAATCTCGCTTTCAAAAAAAACTTAATTAATTTAAAGCATTTCTTATTTCTGAAAATTAGGCATATGTGTCTAAAAAAAAAAAAACTTTTAAAGGCAGTCTTGCTTTCAAGAAAAAAAATAAAAATCTTTGAGGCATTTCCCATTTTGGGAAAAGAAAATTTTGCTTTGCAAGATGGAAAAAACAACTTTTAAAGCTTATTTGGTTTCAAAACAAAATAATCACTTTTGCTACGAAAGTTTTTGTTTTTAAAGCCACTTCATTTTTTAAAAACAAAATAGGATCTCCACTTGAAAAAAAGGTAAAAAAAAAAAAATCACCGTTCAGGCCCCTCTCTCTTTCAAAAAACAAATTATAAAAAAAAAATAGCATACATATATATATATATATATATATATCTTTTCATTCTTTGCTTGTGATTCAACATTTGCTACTTGTCTCTATTCATCAAAAAAGAGAAAGAAAAAAAAAATCCAAGGTCACCTGCACTTTCTCTCTAATTACGCTCTGATCGAGTCACCCTCGGCTCAAGGTGCCCTCAACGAGGCACAGGTTGTGCCTAGTTCCACTTTCATTTACTGTATACCTTCTTAGAGGTTGCTTACCCATACATCTTAATTGTACTTTTGGTCAGTCAAAAACCCGACCCGAAGCACAACTCACTTGGCACGATTTGTGCCAAGTGCTCACATCTTTCTTCCATTGTGTGCCTACATACTTACCACTTTATTTTTGCTTGTATGCTTCTTTACACACTCTTGCACACACCAGACCGGGAATGCTTGGGAAACCAATAAATATTTTCGAAAACCCAAAAAATACGCAATAACTACGTGAGGGGAACCTAGCATTGAGAGCTGAGCCGGTTGGGATTTGCATAACTTGAATTGTGAGCGCCCCTCCGTAATCCTTTGTCTCAAAGCAACTCCATACATAGTAGGACCTGGTGAAAATTCTATAACAGAAAGCCAGAACCTACGTGGAGACCAACTCAATCTAGCTGCATTTCAATAGTCAGGAACCCACTCAGATCGAGCCTACCCATAATTTAGGGTAAAAGTTTTCGAGTGTTGTATTTGCTTATCTCAGTTGTTTAATCTTAGCTCTCAGTCCGGACCCCCTTTTAGTCCAAGCTAAAACCCTCTGGGTCTAAGTCCAGGCTTGTACCCAGCCTAGCCCAGGTCCAAATTAGGTTCAAACCCAGGTCCGAACCTAGGCCCCGTTTTGCTCCGATCCAAGGGGTTCGTGCCTAAACCAACTTTGATCCAGTGTGGATCCACACCCGATCTGGTCTTCAAAACCCTCTTGGTCCAAGCCCAGTCTTGTACCCAGCCTAGCCGAGGTCCAAACCAGGTGCAAACCCAGATCCTAACCTTGGCCCCCTGTTGGTCCTAGCCAAGCGCTCGTGCCTAACTATTGGCTCTTGCCTAACTAAATCTTGATCTAGTTCTGGTCAACACCTGGTTTGTTCTTCAAAACTCTCATGGTCCAAGCCCCGGCTTGTACCCAGCTCAGTCCATATCCAAACCAGGTTCACACCTAGGTCCGAACCTAGGCCCACTTTTGGTACGAGCCAAGCGCTCGTGCCTAACTCAATCTTGATCCAGTACGGGTCAACACCTGGTCTGATATTCAAAACTCTCTCTTGGTCGAAGCCCCGGCTTGTACCCAGCTCGGTCCAAGTCCGAACCAGGTTCACCCCAGGTCCTAACCTAGACCCACTCTTGGTCTGAGTCGAGACTCGTCCCCTTTCAGCCTAGAACTTAGTCTAGGTTTTAGCATAGGTCTTAGCTTAGAATTGATTCTAGAGCTAGACTAGGCTTACCCTAGTTCAGGGTCCAAACCGAACCCACCGAGTCTAGCAGATTTCATCAAGTCTAGGTTCTAGCCTAGGTCTTAGTTAGGGTTTTGCCCTTAGAGTCAGACTAGGTCTGCCTTGAGGCGTCGAGTCTAGATCTCACCGAGTCTAGGAATCATGACCAAGGATCATAGCAGCAAGTTCCAACCCTATGGCCTTAGCTCAGTCTAGATCGAGAGAACCTAGTTAGTCCGAGAGGCACCGTCACATTGCTCCCTCACAAATCATCCATAGCATTAGTGTCAGTGAGCCGATTCTCGACCCGCATGGAACCAAACCCAGCCGTCTAAGACGCCTTCAAGGCCACCCTTTAGAAGTTACGAGCGAACAAGTTGATAAGGTTCGTAACACCTTGAATAGCCAAGGGGTTAGGTCAAGGGCAATCCTCCAAGACATAGGGGTTAACCTCAAATCCAATCGGCATAACAAGAATAAGGCCCCCGCCCAAATCTCTGAGTCAGCCGATCTCAGCCGTGTGAACCTCGATGGTCAATTAGCAGCCTAACATTTCAGTCTTCGCAATTAGCTAGTTAGTGGGCGAGTGGGTTCACATACAACTAGGGAAATTCTACCCAAGCAACCCATCATCAGTAAAGATCAGGGTTTTGACTTAACTTGATATAAAGACAATCCTAAGGTACATGCTTACTTTCAAGACCTGCTCAATAGATGATACACCATCCAGCGTACTCAATCCAGATCAAAAGCTCAAGCCATAGGTGAAATCCAAAATTTTGGCTCAAACCAGGATAATCCTAGGGTTGTTAGCCTGCCAATCCAACCCACCACGGGCCAGAGGTCTAATTCTAATCATCACCCGAGCCCAAGTCTACCTCGGTAAGAGAATACCCTAGCCCTAAGGACAGATCACCCAATCAAGGTCAGGGGCAGGTAGACCAAGCCACCTGAGGTCAGAGGTCTAGTCGACAAAGCAGCTTGAGTCGCCCATCCTAGTTAAGTGGTGATCCTATCCTGCAGGCCTCCTTGTGTGGCCAAGTTGTGCAACCTCCGAGTGATGGGTATTTTCTGACCCAATTCAGCTCGGGTGAATCTACAAGCCGACAACTGGCACATCAAGTTCAACACATTCCTAGAGCTCAGTCCTTGGGACAACCTGCTACATGGGCCCAACAGCCAGTTTATATGAGCCACATACCACAAAGTCAGGTTCAACAGACTATACAACCAAGCCAGCTCACAGCTATAACGGCGATTCACTTCGCTCGTATGAAACACCTTCAAGACTCTTTAAAGAAAATGGGAATATGGGATTTCTCAACTCCTAAAGCTTATGTACAAGAATTCTAGGACACCTAGAAGATCTATCAGTGGAGTTTGTGATACTATAGTTCAGAAACAAATTTTCAGGGAGAGGAGATCCTGAGGCACACATGAATGCCTACTTAGTGATAGTCCACACACTGCGAGACCAACCCAACCTACTTAAGGTCATGTTCTCGCACAGCTTATCAGAAGAACCTTTGATGTGGCATCGAAGAATTATGAAGGATGACCCTCAAGCAACTCCTGACGAAATGTTCAGGTAATTTTCCTCCCGTTATCGTGGAGGAAAGCCAAGACTCGTCATCATTGGGGAGTTCCAAACAAAAGTCAGGCGAGTCTCCTTCTAACTTTCTAATCAGATTCAGAGAGGCCGTTATGTGGGTTATTAAAACCCCACTCCCTGAAGCCACAAAGGTAAGCATGGTATTAGAGAACATGACTCCAGAATATGTCACGTTCTTCAATATGGGCGCAGTCCCTTACTCATTTGATGTTATGCTTGAAAGAATATCACTATACGAGCGAGCCATGGAAGATAAAACTACAGTTGAAAAACCCTTTCAAGAAGGAGAGGTGAACATGATCAAGAAAAGAAACCCTTCTGTAAACAATTCACAAGAAAGGACTAAAATGCAGGCTTCCACACCAAGGGAATTCACTCCCTTTGATGAGCCTATGACCGATGTCTTTAAGACGTTGCTTAAGGCAAGGCTCATAGAAATACTGGCAGAAACCAAGATTCCTCCTTCCCATGGAGACGATACATCTCGATGGTGCGATTGGCATCAAAATTATGCCCATAGCACTGAGGAATATCGAGCTTTCAAACTTAGAGTTCAAGATCTCATCGATAATGGCATGATAAGTGTCAAAAAGGAAGATGTTGACAGCAAAGAAGAATTAGAAACTCTAGATGTCTCGACAAAGAATACTAATGTCGACCTGATTAACTCAGGAAAATCACAAGTTGTGCTCAAACCCAAAGAATATCCACAAAGGCCTTGGAGCACAAGAAGAAATTAATTGGAAAGTCCAGTAGATGAATAACAAAGCGAGCATAACCTCACCCAGGAGTTAATGACTAAGGATACTCAAGATCAAACAGTGAGGATGATCTTAGCTCCAAGCCCATAACCAAAGGGGGTATCGCTTATGGAATTTTACTCCAAGATACACTCCCAAAAGTGGCACAAGAAATCCCCATCATTAAGAGTCACACTAGGTCATATGAATGCTTCAACCCATACTTCCAAGTTAACACAATAAATGGTTCATACGTGTGCGGCAACGAATCAAACTCACAATAGCAATATGAACTCGAGTATAAGTTCAACTAAGGTTTTGAAGCTATAGATTCTCAAGCCTATGATGACAAGAAAAACCTTAATTCTAAAACAATAACTCATGAGGGGGCAAATGAGCAAGTGCTAAAAGGAAGCCCTTCACCTCAAAACCTTGACTACCCACTTAAGTGGGATCAATATGATGAGGACGACATGTTAAAAATTGATGTGATCCAAATCAACGAGAAGGGATTATCTTCCAAAGAAGGGGTCAACACCCCAAAGTCTCCCATTACGCTTCCAAACAAGGGATCAACACCTCAAATATCAAAAGAAGACGAACCTTTGAAAATTCTAAGGGGCCTACCTGGACCACCTGCACTAGACTTCTTGGCCAACCCATTTATATGGGATGAGGAGCCAAGCTTAGAAGATATAACTGAGTCACCTCTGAAGGTGTACCTAGTTATAGATGATGGAGAAGCAAAGAGCCCAAATTTGACTATTCTCAAGGATTTTGCATCTTCACTAGAGTTGATAGAGCTCGAACCTTTAGAAATTCTAAGGGATCCACCTGGGCTACCTTCACAAGATTTCTTGAATGATCCACCAATTTGTGATCAAGAATTGGATAATAAAAATCCGACCATGTTACCTCCTCAAGAGGCAGGCTCTCTAAAAGTCATTATTGACATGAGCACAACTCTAATAACCGCAACGCCACCATATCAAGGGAATTCATCCTGTGAAGAATAAATTCCCAACGGAACAGAAAGCCCTACAGGGGAAACCCCATCAAAATATTCAATAAGGGCGAACTCCTCTCATGAAGATGATATAATAGGGGCAACTATTGAGATTGAACCCTTGTTTGTTGATTCCCAACATGTCATAAGGTTATTTAATACAACATGGACAACTAATGAGATTGAACCATTCTTTGTTGACCCCCAACATGCCGTAAGGCCATCTAATACCAACTCAATCACTCCTTTTGTGCGAGAGTCTCACCTAAGTTTAAGCACTGAAAAGGAGCCTACCACAGAGTTAACCTCTGAAAAGCAATTCGTAATTTGCCATGAAAAAGATTATTGAAAAGGAGTTGGGTGATCACTCGTCCTTTTGCAAATAACCAAATGAGGCATTCATGCCTCACACTTCAAATACTCCATTAACGGGAAAACCCTGATGAGCCTATCCGTCCATACAGAAGACTGAGGGATTAGAAAACTGAGAGTGATTTTTAATCTCAAAATCAAGGTTCAAGTGGAGCAATTTAAAGGAAAAGTTCAATAGAGATTTAGCAACCATTGTCAAAAAGATTTTAGATGCTAACCTGGGTCAAGGGAAATCGAATGAAGATCGATATTAAAACCTCTCTGCCACTTGGAGGAGGGAAAGATGATCTAATTCTTACATGATCTTAAGATGAATTGTTAAAAAAAAAAAGGCACCTTTGACTTTTCTTCTTTCCCCTCCTTTTCTTTTGTCATTCTTTTCTTCTTCTTCTTTTGTTTTTTTAGAAAAAAAAAAACAAGAAGAAAAAAACCTCAGCCACTGGGCTAAAATCCAAAAGGATTCCCAACTATTGGAAAAAATGTCATTGGGGTGAAAATCCGAAAGGAACCCTAGGGCGATGAGAAAATAAATAAAAATCTCATCCGCTGGGCTAAAAATATGAAAGGATTCCCTAGCGTTGAAAAAAATTTCACCAGGATGAAAATCCAAAAGGAACCCCGGGGCGATGAGATAAAAGAAGGAAGTTATTTCCTTCCTTCTACTCTCCAAAGTCTTTTCCCTCTAAAAATCTTCTCTTCTTTCCCCTGAATCAAAGTGGTGTTAAAAGAAAATCAATAAGCATTAGCCTGACAGAACATTGTTAAGGACTTAGATCATCTGAAACTTCGAAAGGTGAGTGGTGGAGGAACGAAATTGGAAATCTAAAGAGATTTTGAACACCCAAGGGCGGTATCATGTATTTTCAAGACTCTGTTTCACTCGAAACTCCAGAGAACTCTCCTTGAATTGCAATACAATAGCTGAGGTTGGAAGATAAAGAAATACTTGATGATTCCTCGTCACGAAGATTCAAGAAAGGACCCGATACACTCACATAGGGTCCACCAAAGGGGTCACAAGTGGTTAAAGCAATGATTTAAAAAGCGAATCGGTGACCCGGATCGGGCACCTCAAAAACCGATCCGGATCGGTGAATCGGCTATCCGGATCAGGAATCGGCTGAATCGGTCTGATTAAAGCATCAAAAAAATTCGAAAAAATTATTAAAATTCATTATAAATGTTGTTTTTTAGGAATCCAATAAGAAATGAGGGTACTACATTATTAACTTTCAGTTTTTTCATCAATTTGTAAATATTGAGATGCTCTTTCCCTGTATAAACTTAAGTATTAAATTTGCATCACACAAAAAAAAAAATCATAGCATTATCATAGATAAAATATATAATTATACATGGACTATAATAAAGAATAGACTAAATCAATGAAAGAATGGCCATTAAAATCTCGTTTTGGTGAAAAACCCTAAAAATTACAACCTAACTAACTATAATCCAAAATTATTACAACCTAACTAATTATAATATTATATACTGAAATTATAATTATTAGTTTACATTTTATAATTATTTTATTAGATAAATAATAACAATTAAAAATATTTTATAATATTATCTAATTTAAAATGTATTATTGACAACTATAAGAAAAATAGTACATTACATGATTTATAACGTAAAAATTAATAAATAAAATAAAAGATTTGGTTATCAATGTAAAAATTAATAAAATGGGTACAAATTTAGGAAAAAATACTTTAATTTATTATATGCCCAAGGGGGAATAAAAATTAACTCAAGAAGGGATAACTATTATATGGCCCAAGAGGGGATTCGAACTTGAGATGTCAAAACAAATAACATTAGTGATAACGATCATGCCTCCTTAACATATGTGTTTAAAATTGCCTATTAATAGCATATATTTACATTATGTTTTCATTTAATGATGTTTGGAAATTATCCCACAACGAAAGATGAGTATTCAAATATGCTATATGAATAACTATGTAATTGGAAGATTAATGCAGGTGTAAAAACACTAGGGCATCAGTGCACATGCACACATGCATGTGCGTATCGCACACGTGGCACATGTGGGAGTGGTGTGCGTCGCATGTGTGACGTGTACGTGTATGTGCGTGTCGCACATGTGTCACATGTGGGAGTGATGTGTGTTGCACGTGTGTCACATGTGAGTGGTGTGGTCACACGTGTGACACTTGTAGGATTGGTGTGTCGCATGTGTGACGCATACACACGTGTGGTAGTGGTGCGTGTGGCACGCGTGATGCACACACGTGCGTGAATATGCGTGTAGCACGTGTGGGACTGTGTACGGCTCGTGTCACACATACACACGTGTGTGAGTGGTGTGTGTGGCACGCATGACGCGTACACACATGTGAAGGCTAGAACAGGGAGGGAACCGCTAGAACTGGGAAGGAACCAACGGTTCTACTTTGGAACAGGGCGGTTCTCAGTTTTGTGCTGGAACAGGCACGGCCTGTGCCGATTCTCGAGTCAAACCGGGCGAGTCCGGTTCAACTCGACGATTTTTAAATCATTGGGTTAAAGTGTAAGACTTACATTAAAAGAAAACCACACTCCAACAGGGGCAGCAAAATAATAATAATAATAACAATAACAATAACAATAACAATAATAATAATATTTCCATGGTCGTAAGAGTATAACTGCCGACTACACTGTCTATCGCTACATGACGTTAAACTGCTTAGAGGGCTCTATGGTTGCATGAGTTAAAATTGCTAACCAAAATTTGTTTTTCAAAATATCTTTCTCTTTTCAAAATTTTCATTATATGTCTTGTGTTTTCAAAAACTTTAATTTCTTTGTTAAAATCGTAACATGTCCTTGCTCTGGGTTCTATTTTGAATCTCTCCCTCTTTTCAAAGTCTCTAAAACATCTTTTAAAATGAAGGATCTTGGACACCCATAAATGATGATTTATTGTGTTGTCGTCTCATCTCTTCGTCTCTTTCTCTTCAGAATTGGCCAGACAAGCCTTTTTCCCAAACAAGCATTTTCCTAAATACGAAAAACCTATAAAAATCCTTAGGAAACCCTAAAGAAATAAAAGAAAATGTCTGGTTTAAGAATTTGAAAATGTGAAAACCCCTGAAGTTAAGTGGCATGGCCAGAAAATCCAACTCGAGTTTCAAGCTTGCGTAACTTACCGACATCTCACACCGAAAACCTTAGGATGAAAATGCCCTAGGTGGGTGAACTCAGGAGCACAATGACTTGGAGGGATTAGTTGGTACGCCCTCTGACCACGTAACGTCATGATGAAATTTAAAATGTCTACATTATTTTGTCGTTCACCTGCCCCTCGTAGGGAGGGAACGTCAAAATGTCTACTTCTTTGCCACTCTCATATTCCTCAAAGGACATGGAGTGCCAAAGAGGGGTAACTGTAGATACCTAATTTTAAATATGGCAAATTACGGTTTTTCTAACCTTAAATAACCCTTAGGACAAGAGAGAGCTGGAAACCCTAGACTAGTAGAAACCCTGAGCCTTGGAGGGTCTAGAGAGAAAACCTTGAGAGACACTAGACCTAGAGAAGCCCTAGCTATTAAACCTGCAACCCTAAGCCTAGCCAAGATCAAGAAAATCATTCAACCAAGCCAAGGCCTGGTCAACACTTGGAGAAAAAGAGACAAAGAGGACACCGGTTCTGATACGGGTGAGCCCTCGAAGGCTTGGGAGTCCCGGGTCATCTGGCCTGGTTTGGTATCGTTTTTTACTCTTTTATTATTTATTTTATTCTTTTATTTCATTTTAATTAGATTAGATTAGTTTTTATTGCTTTTAATTTCGTGTTTCGTATTCGGATCAATGCTGGCACTACCATTGATCTAAGAACAGATCCGCTCGTTTCTAGGCGGATCTGGCCTCAGATCAGAATTCGATTTTCCTCACATTCTCCATCACCTTTCTTAAATTTAGTTTGAGGTGTTAAATCTGAGGGATCTTCGTCTGAAGATCTCTTCGATTTTGCATCGTAAACAAATACATCCATCATTTGATTCTCTCTTGAAAAACCACCAAAGTGTTTTCACTATGTTGTGACCCATTATTGTTGCGTACAAGCTCAATCAATGCATAGAAATTTCATATGGAAACAAATATAAAATACTTATATGAAGTTTCAAATACTTACATATAATGAGGAGGTTGCATTATACAGGGACATTAGATTGCAATATAGATACCAAGATATAAATAAAATTACAATGGCCAACCCAACTATATCAAGTATTATAGAAAAACATTATTTTGATGGCCAAGCATTAAATAAATCTAAAACTTATTTATGCAACAATATAGATAAATCTAAAACTTATTTATGCCATATTTTAATCAAACTATATTAAGTACTATAGAAAAACAACATAATATTTTGATGACATACCTATAAAATACTGTCAGTGTGTATATTTGATGCTCTCAAAATACCTCATTTAAAGATTGATATATAATAGATGATATGATGAAAATGGATGAGAATGATAGAAAATGGATGAGAGAGGGAGGAGGCTAAGAAAAAGTAAATGCTAAAGAAATCTTGAAAATAGGGTATTATGCAAAAAAATGGTAAAAAAAACGAAGGAGAAAATTACGGTTATTTTAATACCGTATGATATATCTAAAGTATTACGGTAGATCGATTACCATAATTGAATGTTATTACATTACGGTAATTAAAGTATCGTATAAAATGTTCTAATAATTACGATAAATAAATTACCGTATAAATTGGCTAGTCATTACGGCAATTAAATTACCGGATTGTTCTTCACGGTACAAAGACTATCGTGAAGGTCATTTGTGTCCAAAAAAACCCGAAAATAGTGAGAAAGGGTGTAAACGAGGTTTTTGAAAGTTTAAAGTTTTTTTTTCCAATTTTACTAAATATAGATATATTTGCGATAATTTCCCTAAATTTTTCTAGCTTTTACCTATTGAATTCATTTCAGCTCAACAAAAATGGTTTTTTATGAGTGCTAGGACTCTTATGTAGATATGAGTGCCCTCTTCATGAACTATTTTTGAGATTTGGACCTAATCATGAATATGTAAAATAAATAAATGAATAAATAAATACTAAAAATGATAATTTTGTTTAGAAAAACTTCTAACGGTTGATTTTACGGACAAACCACACCTCTACATCCATTTTTTTATGGGTGTGTGATGCAGTGGTAGCAATGGACTCGGGACCCAACGTCCGGACTCTACTCGGGTCCGGCTATGGGTCTAAGAATTGGTCCCTGCGGGTCGGATTTGGATCCAAATATTGGATCCGAACATTATTCCGGTCGATACTTGAACCCGACCTACACCCAAATGTATTATATAAATAATATGTAATATATAAATAATATGTAATATATAATATTTTGATAAGTCTTTATAAATATAACTATATATTTTTAGTTATAATATTTAAATTAGGAAAAAGTTTATATAGAGTCGAGACTCTAAACAATCAAATTAGGATGCACCTCAAAAATTTCACTAGAATAGGTTGTTTTGATGCTCAAAATATCCTCAAATTGATCATCTTGATATCAAGATGCATGGACATGAGAAAAAAATGGATTTCAAATTTTGGAAATAGTGCATCATGTAAAGCATTTTGGACCGTCAGTTTTCAATATTTTCAAGTTTTCATAGATATTGCTTGATCTGTATTATTTTTTAAACTTTAAATTTTATAATTAAATATAAAAATATACTTTAAGACTATCACAAAGATTTTCAGTATTGAAACATTATTTCTCGACACTATTTGAAGGTGGGCTCTAATTTGATTGTTTAGAGTTTCAGTTCTATACAAACCGCACATTTTATGTAATACACATATATATTTAACATGGCATTTAAATATATTTGATATATATTTTTTATTTTTGGGTCAGGTCCAATCAGGTCTAGGTTTAATAACTTCAGGTCGGAGCTTAGGTCCAGGTCTAAGTCCGAATTTTTTTTTTAAGTCCAAGTTCAGGTTCAGCCGGACCCAGACTTGATCCCGGTTGCCACTCCTAGTGTGATGCGTTGGTGGCTGTAAATGTAGTTATACTGTAAATGTAGTTATACGCCCCCCTACTCACAATAATACGGTCCCAATAATGTCTTCTCACCTGGTGATGCCGACTATGGCATTAGGCAAGAAAGATGACCTTAGAGTCATTACAATAAAGAAAAAAAGATTTCGTGTTTGCAAAATAGTGTTTCTTGCAACACATTATTTGGACCGTCCATTTTCGAGATCTTCATTTGTTTATAGATCTACTTGATTTGAACTAGTATTAGAGATTAAAATTTTATAATTATATATAAAAATAGGTTCTCAAACCATCCTAAGAATTTTTTATATCAAAAGCCCAGTTTGGATGTCAAAGAAAAAATATTTACATTGAAAAACATGCAATTATTTTCCTCCGCAATTGAGAAACATTATCGTTTTATTTTATTATGTTGGTAGACTGTTTGGATGTTTATTAAAATATGAGAAGAAAATTTTTTTTGCCAGATATGTCTGTTTGGATGCGTTGCAATAAATTCTAAATTTGTATTTTTTCTTTATTTTTCTCATTACATAAAATTTTTTTGACCAATGATCTCCAATAAAGCTGTCGAAAATGGCACAAAAATAACTCAAAATATGAAATCTTAAAGAAATCGATAAGAAATCTCAAACCCAATTTACACAATTTCATAATTTAATTATATTGATTCCTCTCTCTCTAGATCTGCAGTTCATTCCTATAAATGTAACAGATAGAGAGAATGAGAAGAACATAGAAATCAGAAGCAGGGAATAGTTAAAAATTATTATTTGAGAGAGTAACTTGATGGATGGGCAAAAGAGATGAGACATCCTTTACAAACCTTCATCTGCAAACATCTCCCTTTGCATACTTAGAAAACTAGATAGAGAAACTCTATGTTAAAAAAACTCGACTCTCAAGACCCGAAGAATCACGATTCCTCGAGAGTAAGATGACTCTCAAGACCCGTAGAATCACGGTTCTATCGAGCAAAACCCTGAATTTCTAGAGAGAGTAAGAGAGTACAACCGCTCTCCAGCAACCCACAACCCCGTGGAAATGCCAGTAACCCCGTGGAAATGCCAGTGACCTCGTGGAAATGCCAGTAACCCCGTGGAAATGCTAGAGAAAAAAAAAAGTTGAACTAGTACTCAGAGATGAGATCTGCGTAGTTGAAGATAAGAGAATGAAAGAGCTATTAGAGCTACTTGAGAGTGAAAGAGAGGTTTTTGTAAGTACGACTCAGGACGGGAAGATTTGAAGGAAAGGCACAAATAGGGAAGCGAAAATCTGCATAGTTGTAGATGAGAAAAGGAAGAGCTATGAGATGGGAGAAAGTGGGAGAGAGGCTTTTGTAAGTGCGACTCAAAACGGTAAAGTTTGGGAAAGGCGCGGTTTGGGGAAAGGCACGAAGTGGGAAACTTTGGGAAAAGGCGCAAAGAAGTTGAGGATGAAGGAAGGTTTGGAGAAAGGCGCGAAGAAGTTGAAGATGAGATAAGAAAAGAACTATAAGACTTGCTTGAGAGTAGAAGATGGAAGATGAGAGAAAGCAAGAGCTATGAGACCTACTTGAGAGTGGAAGATGGAAGGTTTGGAGAAATATGCAAAGAAGTTGAAGATGAGGGAAGGTTTGGGGAAAAACGCGAAGAAGTTGAAGATGACAGAAAGAAAGAGCTGTAAGACCTGCTTGAGAGTGGAAAAGAGGCTTTTGTAAATGCTACTCAGATCAAGAAAGTTTGGAAAAAGCACGAAAAAAATTTGAGTCAGGAAAGTTTGGGGAAATGCTTGAGTCACGTTTTTTAGCAAACTTGGCTTAGCATGATATTTTGGGTTTTTGGGCAAACTTAGCTTAGCGTGATATTTTGGGTTTTTGGGCAAACTTGGCTTAGCGTGATATTTTGGGCTCAGCAAACTTGTCTTAACGTCAAAATCCCTTTTGTTGAGGAATAAAATCTAACAGAGTTATCCAAACTAGAACCTCTTTTGTTGGGAATAAAATCTAATGGGTTATCCAAACGGTTCTAGTCGCTATCTCAATCTTTTTTTTTCTTGTCATTGGAAAATAAAACGGTTCCAGTGGCATTAAAAAAAATTACAACTTTGAGTACATCCAATCTGGCCCCAAAATATTACAATTTTGAGTACATCCAATCTGGCCCCAAACTGATCCAAAATTACATTCATGATAAAATTCAAAAAATATTGCAATTTCCAGTACATCCAATCTGGCCCCAAACTGGCCCAAAATTACATTTATGATAAAATTTAGATATGTGCCCTAATTCGATTGAAACCACACCCTAAATATGTATGCTTAAGCTTTAGCTTATGGAAACAACACCCTTAAATATGTATGCTTAGCTTTAGCTAAGGCTACTTTTCACCTATTCCCAAAAATATGTATGCTTAGCTTTAGCTAAGGCTACTTTTCACCTATTCCCAATACAATAAGTGGGGATTACAGGCCCTACCTGTTTTTAGAAATAAATAGCAAAAATAATTAACGGTTTTCAAATGCGACGGTGGAAATGAAAACCTAAACCAGTAGCTAAGGTTTTCAGTGGTGCTACCACCACGAACTCAACTCCATTCCCGGTAGTTGTTGGGGGCTGAATAAGACCCAACCCACCCATTCCTTGGTTAAACTTTTATCGAGGCATTTTTGGGCAATTAACATGAACGTGAAAGCAAACTTCGAATGTTGCATGTGTGTACAAGATGAAAGTGGCAAGCTCCCACTTCATGTGAAATCGCAAGGCATGAGAGTCAAATACATCGAGGCACATGCTAGTGTTATAAATCTGTAAGAGCGCAAACCGCCATTCATTGGCAAATTTTAGGCCGATCAAATATCAAATATTCACATAAAATGACCAAAAATAAAATGATTTAGCTTTCTTATGGACTTTATCACTAAATCAAATATGCACATGACCAACAATAAAGTGATTTAGCTTTCTTCTGGACAATATCACCAAGAACCTGGACAACCCAAATTACACCGTCTTATACAGTGAATGAGTGCCAGAGACCGGGTAAGCGAAGTGAATTAGTGCCAGAGACCGGGTCAGCGAAGTGAATTAGTGCCAGAGACCGGGTCAGCCACCCCAATTTGTCTTGAATACAATACAGTAAGACAAGGTCAACGGATAATGGCAACCTCCTACGAAGCTCTAAGCAGAAAAGCGATACACCCAAGCCTATCTTGCATACAATACAGTACGGCAAGGTCACTGAAGTCAACACATAAATCGATCGTGACCACGCATCAATATTTCATGGTAGTAAAGTTGATTTTCTTGTTTTACGAGACCTCTTCTTCCCACATCTATTCAATATTGGACAATTCCTTAATATACTTTTATTTACTAATATAACCTTTTACTCACGTAAATAGCCGGTTCGAACCTCATGGGCCGACACCATCTTCTTAATACAATAAGTATTTTTTATTATTTTCTTATTTTTCTCGTCAAAAAAAAATAATACAAGTATTTTTTGTCAAAAATAAAATAAAAAGTAATACAACAAGTATCATATTTTTCTTGTCAAAAAAAATAAAAGGTACTACAAATATTTCTTGTAAAAAAGAATATAAAAAGTATTTCTTAATACAACAAGCATTTCTTGTATGTTTTTATTTTTCTCGTCAAAAAAAAAAAAGTAATACAAGTATTTCTTGTCCAAAAAAAAAAATAATACAACAAATATCATATTTTTCTTGTCAGAAAAAATAAAAGGTAATACAACAAGTATTTCCTGTCAAAAAAATAAATAAAAAGTAATACAACAAGTATCATGCTTTTCAAGCATATATTTAAGCTATGATTATTATAAGCTTAAATTAGATATATAAAGATAATACAATATAAGCTTGGAGCATGTTGGTTTTTTTTTCTCTCTCATCTAATCTATGAATGCCTATTGTTAGATGTTTTTTTCACCTAAGAATAAATGGTCTGATTATATTTTTTATTTTTATAACATAATGATCTTTAACATAAATTTAATAATATTAATTTAAAGATACGGTTCATACAATGAGGCAACTTGAAATCTCTCTCTCTACTAACAATCTCTTCCACTAAATTTATTCTAAAAACTTAAAAAATTAGATTTTTGAAAAATTAAAGTGTTATGTAGAAAATTGATACGCATTCTAATAATTTTTATATTGATAATTAAATCTTTTATTTTATTCATTAATTTATTTACATTATAAATTATATAATATATTATTTTTTATTACCGTTATCAATAATACATTTTAAATTAGATGATATTATAAGATATTTTGGATTTATTATTATTTGTATAATAAAATAATTATAAAATGTAAACCAATAATTTCAATTTCATTATATAATATTATAGTTAGTTGGATTGTAATAATTTTGGATTATAATTAGTTAAGTTGTAGTAATATGGGTTTTTTTTAGCGGATAAAGATTTTCCACCAATTCGAGATTTTGGTGGTCATTTTTTCATCGATTTAATCTATTCTTTATTGTAATCCATATATGATTATATACTTCATTCATGATAATCCTACGATTTTTCATTTGTATTATGTAAATTTAATGGTTAACATAAATTCATACGAAGAAAAAACATATCAATATTCGCATATTGATGAATAAAATGAAAATTAATAATATAACACCCCCATTTCTTATTGGATTCTAAAAAAAAAACATTTATAATGAATTGTAATAATTGTTTTGGATTTTATTTAAGCTTAATCCAACCAATCCGATACACCGATCCATTTTTTAAACCACTAGCGCAAATGAAGCACGCGCCTATCATCCTCCATAAATTTGGACAGATGCTAAAGACGTTGGACCACCCATTGCGCTCCTCGTAGGTGAAGGTGTCAATGACAAATATGGATTTGAGAAATACATTTGATGCGAACTGCCCGCCTAGGCTCAAAATTCATCCCCTTTAGGCTCAAAATTTATCCCCTCATCCAAGATGAGATTCCCATACATGTCGAACCACAAGCTCAAAGAAATCCACTGTGGGATGTCTCCAAATTTACCACCCTGATAGGCTCGGCCATACCTTCACGTTCCAAGTCTTCGCATTTGAGGATTTCTTTGAGCATGTGATTCGGCATGTAAAGTAAAAGAATCGGATGAGGGGTATGAATTTTGAGCCTAGGATGTCAGTAAGCTCGTATTTGGCATGCAAACAGCTAAACACCTCGTCCCCTGATTGCAATAGTAGCTTCTCAGTTAATAACAATGGCTCACAACTGCTCAATGGCCGGCCGAGATAGGGAGATCAACTCCACATGGTTGTACCTGTTGGGAATTACATAATGCAATTCAGCTGAAACAGTGGGGGAGAGGATAAGAACTCCAAAAACTAGCCTCATACAAACTACCGAAGTAACACTCTACACATTCTTCCACGGGAAAATATCTAGATAATTGGTGCCGAATCTTGTATCTCCAATTTGTCTATGTTTCAAAGCCATCAAGACACACATGGCATAGATTGGATAATAAATACACACAAGCAGGTAGTAAAATGCCTATTTTGGCCTTAACCACCTAGAAATTTTTTTTTTTATTATTTTCGGTTAGACTTTTCATTTTTCTAAGAAATTCAATAAAATCGAAGGTAGCTGTATTTGGAATACTAATGCAACCTAGTTTTATTATTTTGGGTTAGACTTTTAGACTTTACTACACATTAAAAGGAGTTTGCTTCCTGTGCATTTCTCAAAATGAGAGGAAAAAATTCTCGCTTCAAACAAATTTAGATTATCAGTTTCCCTATAAAAACCAAAAAAATATAGTTCTTACAACATTGCGTTTTGGCAGTACCCAACCATCCTTGCATCAAAGACACACGACAAATGTTTGTTAGAAATCATACTATAACACTAACAGTAGAACAAATAATGCACAAACCCAAATCCAATAGTACATGATGCCTGGCATGACAATGCCCAAACATCATCACTAATGACAAGAACTTTTTAGGAGTTCATAATCTTAAGCCAATTAAAAATTTATCAAATGCTACCAGTAGGATTTGAAGGTCCAAACACCAGACTTGATGGTTACTAGTGATTTCCATCAATGAGCAATTTAATAATATCAAATAGGAGAGATAGTAGATGATTGATTAACAAACAAGACTTGCAAGGTCAAAATTCATGACATTATTCCACTAAAAGATGAATCCACAAGTCTTAACATTCATAAACAGAAAAAAAAGAAAAGAAAAAAAGATGAATCCACAAGTTTGCTTTCAAAGTAAGGCATATTAGGTAACATTAGGGACAAGTAGGATAAGTAAAACATTAGCAGGCCAACCTAACTAACCTTGTCAGAAGCAGGTGAATAATAACATGATCATACACTTGATCTTAGCCTTTTGTCTCAGAAAGAAATATGATCTTAATCATAAGTTAAAAATGACAGCAACATCATAAGGCAATGATATGTACTAGATAGATATCATTCATTCAAATCGTCATATGAGTCTGGACCAACAATTATTGAAGTTTTTATGAAGAAAATGAGCTCAGATAATGACACATACAATAGATGTGCCTTCAAGTTCATTTCTGAAGAGATGTAGTAAGTTTCTTTGTTCATACAGACTGCACCTGTTCCTTCTAATGGGATTGAAATTGATCCTAGTACTTTAATGCAGTGACTAAACATACCACTTAATCCTTTCACAAGCTGCACATTTTCAATTGTAGATTCCCGGTGAAACCTCAAGGAAAACAGGAATCTTCAATATACATCGATTGCAGAAAACCCAGGTCAGGTCAGGTCATGTCCAGATGCTAGATTAAACAAGAATTGTTCTAGAGAATAAGGCTTTTACAGAACCACATCCACAAGCCCAGTCATTGTGCAAACACTCCAAACTGACAGTTTCATCATATTTGGATTTAGAGAAATCATGGATCCTCAAGGGCTTTTCAAGAGGTATTCACTACATACACTTACAAAAAGAACTCTACTGATTACAAGAGAAAAATTTATCTAAAACCCATAGATATATACCAAGTTACTACCTTCTATTGACATATTACAGGATACCTCAGAATATAATATTTTTATATTTCAAATTGTCTTGATGCTTGTTCAACTTTTCCTACTTTAATTATCAAACACCTTAACAAAATATTTAAAAAATCAAAATTTGGTTTAGGTTTTGGAAACTTCATATTGTATCCAACAATATTATTGGATTGGGTAAGAGATTTCTCCATCCCCTAAGACCCCATTTAGATTGACCAAATATTTTGAACAGCGACCATGCTTTCCTCGAGCCATGTAGAAGTAAAAACGGCCCAGCTTAGTCCATTCTACTATTCAAAGGTGATGGACTTTTGTCGTAACCTCGCTTATCAACAAACACCATCAACCACATCTTGACACTGCAGGAAAAAAATATTTTTCCCCGATATATAGATAACTCCCTTGGTTTGTCAAAGTTGTTCAAGCCATCCAAATGGGACCTAAATCATTCAAAATTCTTTGAAGCAAAAATAGCTGTTATAGGACACCCCGTATTCCCAAATCTTTCTTTCAATATCAGATTTATCCTAAACCATCGCTCTTAAGAACTCCTAACCTCATTATATCCTAGTCTCTCACTATAGGTCCCACATCTAGTTCATTGACAAAAATTATGGAACAACATAATTGACTGATCAACTTATCCATAGCAGATTTTTTTTTTAAAAAAATAGTGAATAAGGAAAAATGAGCTCTAATGATGAATAAATCATGGATAAATGGAATAAAACATTCATAAAAGAATCCTATGATGTGAAAACTTACAGAAATAGAAAAGCAATCAAACAATAAAAAGAAGAATAACATATGAACGAGGTCGCCAACTGCTAGCCGATCATGAAAAAACCAGAACGAGATCACACCAAAAACATGATCGAATTCCACCTCAAAAACACATTAACAAACGACACAAATGGCACGTAGAAGAATCCTAAGATGTAAAAAGTTACAGAAATAGAAAAGCAATTAAACAATAAACAGATGAATAACATATAAACGAGGTCGCCAACTGTTAGCCGATCATGAAAAACCAGAACGAGATCACACCAAAAACATGATCGAATTCCACCTCAAAAACACATTAACAAACGGCACAAATGGCACCGAGGCAAATGAACAGCACCTCAAGAGAGGCAAAAAAAACTTAAAATAAACAATATAAACGTGCCGTTCATGGTAAAAATAACAAAAATGAAGAAAATTTGAAGAGAAAACTAAGAAACTAGACAACAAACCTGTAAATGATACATCAGTTAAATGAGTAGAAAAACCAACTTGACCCTGTTAAAGTTGGGTATTGATTTTCCATATATACAGTCTCAGAAATTGTACAGAGAGAGAAAACACACAAAATGAGGATGATCAGAAATTGTAGAGAGAGAAGCAAAGAGACCAAGACCAAGACCAAGAGAGAGGGGGGCAGATGGATGAGCATACCTGCGTCCAGAGCTAGAGAGTAGGGTTCTCCGTATGCTGTAGCGCGTTGGGGATAGACTTAGGGTTAATTCGGTATGGGTGCGGTTGCACAAGACCGAGGCTCTAAACCATCAAAGGCGCACCTTTAAATAGTGTCCAAAGACTTCAATACCGAAAATTTTGGTGGTCGCTGTAAATTTATTTTTATATCGAACTATAAAATTTAGAATTTAAAAAAGGGCGTGGTTTGTTACAACCTTAAACAATCCAACTAAGATGTACCTTCAAAATTTATCGTAATATCTTAGGATTATATCAAAATCTATTTTTATATTTAATTATAAATTTTAAATTTTAAAAATAGTTAAAATCAAGTAGATACATATGAAAATCTTGTACGATAATATATAATATATGAAAATAGACGGTGTAGATAATATATTGTACGATACAATATTTCTGAGACTCAAAATCTTTTTATTTTCATTGTCATACATCTCGATGTCGAGATGGCCAATCACAAGGTTTTTCAACATTAAAATAAATTTTTCTAATGGATTTTTGAGGTGCATCCGTAGTTCTACATTTTAAGGTTGCAACTTTATATAAGCTTTTTCCTTCTAAAAATAGTATAGTTCAAGCGCAAGATTGAGCATATCTACTACACTTAAAAAACTTGAAAATTGACAATCCAAAAATAAATGATAAGATCCCCTATTTTCAAGACTTAGAAATCCATTCTTTTGTCATGTTACGTGCATCTTTGCTGTTGAGATGACCAATTTGAGTGATTTTGGACATTAAAGCAACCTCTTTCAATGAAATTTTGAGATTCGTTGTAATTTGATTGTTTAGAGCCTTGTACTTATATAAACTTTTTCCATTCGGGATTCGGTCCTTAAAAACTTTATTAGCCAATGGCCAATGGATATTTTTTTTCATTTTTCTTGAAATGTTTTCATAAAGGACTTCGTTTTACCGTATTGAAAAATTTTTCCCATATATTGGGCTTTTTAAGGAAAAACTCTATATTATTGTTTGATCAAGACTATAGACATTTCAACTTTTTGTTCTGAACACAATTTTTTAGTCTATTTAGAAATGAGTATTCTCTTATAAATCTATTTTTGAGATAGATTTTTGGACCTAATTTTGAAGGATATATAATCTCTAGCTTGTAGATCATGAATATGACTAAATAAAGAAAGGAAT
>NW_006496564.1:1361288-1373362 GCF_000471905.2 Amborella trichopoda | reverse complement strand
ATAGCTTCAAACTTCCTAAAACTGGTACCCCTAACTCAAATCAAGAGAGAGAAAGATATGCATACATATCTAATATTGTTTCCATAATCTAAGGGTAGAGACTGGGGAAGAGGAAGAAAGGGAAAGAGAGAAAGTACACATAAATTATAGGAGAGATGAGAGTAGAGAAAGAGCAGTCTCCTAATACAATATTTTAGTAGGATTTATTTGAGAGAACATGCACAAGAGAGATGATATTACGAGAGATTTAAGGAGAGAGAGTACGTGCAAGAGAGAGGACTCTTCATCCAAGCATGATAACCTCTCTCATTGCATACATATTTTACGGAAAATATATATTTACTATATCCTCACCTAGAATATCTCTCTCATGCTAGGACTTCTATCCTAATTAGGTTTAGAAGTCTTATAAATAGAAGTCTAGTCACCACACTCTAGTCACCACATTGCTAACATCACCCCATTAATACCTTCAAAAAGCTAACTCTTAATCTACTTAAAAAACGGGTAGGGGTCGCTCTTCCCCATTGAATTACCAAAAAAAAAAAAGTATTATAAATAGATATCTCTCAAGCTATTAGATTTATGTGCCCCTCTCAACCTCAACAAGGTGTGCTTCGTTTCTCTTTCTCCCTCCCTCCCTCTCTCTATTTATGCGTGATTAATAATGCTGATTTTTATGTGATTTTATTTTTTCATGCTCTCTTTGTTGCTCACTTTGGTTAAATTGGCTTTTATTTATGTGATTTTATTTTCTCATGCTCGCTTTGTTGTTCAATTTGGTTAAATTAGCTTTTATGGAAAATAGTCATGAATGTGTTCGATTTGGTTGACACCAATATTTCAAGTGACATATTCATTAAAAAAAGAGGATATGTTTAGTTTTCTCATGCTTTTTTGGAATTGGAGTTTCCTCCTCACCGTCGTGGTAAGGTCTACTCGGTACAAGATTTATTGTTTCCTCATCGTCGTGGTAAGGTCTGCTCGGTACATGATTTATTGTTTGCTATCCGTCAAAACAAGATGTATATGCAGCACATCAAGCAACTCATGGGATGGATAAACTCTTGGAATTGATCCATCAACATATTTATGTTTCACTTCTCATGGTGATGGGATATATCATTGAAAACTCACCACTCTTTTTCACTGCTCGCAATTTAACTCTTCTTTCCTCCTCCATGACGTTTAACAGACTCAGCAGATTTCCATAAGCAAGCAAGGCCAAGAGTTAGACACCCAAAAGCCTTAGTTTACTGTAAGGACCCAGACTTGAGTACGCGGCGATAATAAGCCCGTGGCGATAGTGAACGCACGACGATAGATAGAGCACGGCAGCAAGAATGCAACGTCACGAGTGAACAAGGGGCATCACCGTGTGCGTAACACCGATTGCGGCACCGGATTAAGTGTTCTCCACTTGTCCAGCTGCATGGGAGTTGGTTGCCACCCGTCAGCTTAGGCTGCCACCTGCCACTTGAGGTGCCACCTGCCACTTGAGGGGATACTTAAGCCCTTACCTCTTCCTCACGTCCTTCACTTTTCACTCCTCCACATCTCTCTCTCTCTCTCTCTCTCTCTAAGACAAGTTTGGGAAAGTTCACTCCCTCACTGTGGAGTAGCCATTATTGGAGTTGAAGGACTGTAGAAGAAAGATTGGAGGGTATCATTATCGGCTATATAGGTGGATTTGATGAACAAAGTTTTTGAACCCTTCCTAGATGACTTTGTAGTAGTCTTTATGGATGACATCCTGGTGTACTCAAGGAATCGAGAAGAGCATGAATGGCATTTGGGAAAAAGTGAATTTTGGCTTCCAAGCATGACCTTTCTTGGCCATATTGTTTCGAAGAACGGGGTTGTCGTTAACCTTGTAAGATTGAAGCCATACTAAAATGGGGAAAGCCAACGAATGCGACGGATGTCCATATTTTTCTAGGTCTGGCAAGATACTATAGGCATTTTGTAGAAGGCTTATAAAAAATAACGCTTCCCATGACTTGCCTAAACCAGAAAGAAGTGAAATTTATATGGTTAGATGATTGTGGGAAGAGTTCTCAAGAATTAAAGAGGAGATTGACTGCGACCCCAATACTAACCTTGCCCGAAGGAAATGAAGGCTTTGTGGTCTACACTGATGCTTCTCATAAAGGACTGGGGTGTGTGTTAATGCAGCACATGAAAGTTATAGCCTATGCCTCTAGACAATTAAAGTCGTATGAGCAAAGTTACCCAACTCATGACTTAGAGCTTGAGGTCGTCATCTTTGCCTTGAAGGTTTGGAGACACTATCTTTATGAGGCTCATTTTAAGATATTTACAGACCATAGAGCTTCAAGTATTTATTTTCTTAGAAGGAGTTGAATATGAGGTAAAGGAGATGGATGAACCTACTGAATGATTATGACTGCACCATCGCTTACCAACGGAGCAAGACAAATGTAGTAACCGACGCTTTAGGCCGAAAATGCTTGATAGCAGTAACACATCTGATGACCTGAGAGATGAAACTGAGAGAAGATGCGGTGGAGTGGTGCCCGACACTACCGTTCAATTCTATATTAGGAATAATTACGAGTATAAGAGTAGAACCTCAGCTCTTTTAACAGATCAGGGTAGCCCAAAAGATAGACCCCCAACTTATGAAAAATGATAATTTCTCTGTCAGCAGTGACGATCTATTAAGATTTAAAGAATGAGTATGCGTTCCAAATGATGAAAATATAAAGAGAGTCATTTTAGAAGAGGCACACCACTCCTGTTATACTGTGCACCCATAAAGCACAAAAATGTATCAGGATTTAAGGAAACTTTCTGGTGGAATAACATTAAGAGGAATGTGGCACAATTTGTTTCTAAATGTTTGACCTGTCAGCAAGTAAAGGTTGAGCACCAAAGACCTGCCGGGCAACCCTTACTTGTGCCTGAATGGCAGTGGGAGCACATCACTATGGACTTTGTGTCTAGTTTGTCAAGATCGAGCATTGGACATGATAGTGTTTGGGTTATCGTGGACTGATTAACTAAGGTTGCATATTTCTTACCGGTAAGCACTACCTATTCCCTAGACAAACCGGCTCAGTTGTATGTAAAGGAAATAGTAAGGCTGCATGGAGTACCTGTTAGTATTGTGTCCGACAGGGACTCTATATTTACTTCAATGTTTTGGAGCAGTCTACAATTAGTTTTGGGGACAAGACTCACTTTTAGTACTTCTTTTCACCCCCAGACTGATGGACAGTCAAAAAGGACCATTCAGACCTTAGAAGATATGTTGTTACAGACTTTAAAGGAAACTGGGACAATCACTTACCTTTAAGAGAATTTTCATATAACAACAGTTTCCAAGCCAGTATTTAAATGACACCTTTTGAGGTCCTGTATGAGATAAAATGCAAATCGTTAGTGTGTTGGGAAGAAGTCGGCGAAAGGAGACTGTTAGGGCTGAAAATTGTTTAAGTAACATCAGAAAATATCACCTTAATTCGAGAAAGACTTAAAACAGCTCAGAGTTGGAAGAAGAGTTATGTCGATAATCGTCGAAGGGACCTTGAATTTGAAGTAGGTGATCGGGTCTTTTTGAAAGTGTTACCAATAAAGGGAATTATGAGATTCGACAAGAAAGCGGAGCTAAGTCCGCGATTCATCTGACTCTTTGAAATATTAGAGAGAATCGAAGTTGAAGCATATCGATTGTCCTTACCACCCGAGTTGGCTAATATTCATGATGTCTTCCGTATTTCATTATTGAGAAAGTATCAGCCCACTCTGTCCCATGTCTTGAAGTATGAACCAATGTCGATCAGGGAAGACTTAACTTATGTTGAGTAGCTAATTGAGATTCTAGATAGAAGGGTCCAAGTTTTTCCCAACAAAGAGATTCCCCTAGTCTGGATTTTATGACAGTGTCATTCAAGGCAAGAATCAACGTGGGAGCGAGAAGATGAAATTCGGGCTATATACCGCCATTTATTTGATTGATAATTTTGAGGACAAAATCTTTTTAAGGGGAGGATGATGTAAGGACCCAAACTAAAGCACGCGACGATAGTGAGCGCGCGACGATAGTGAGCGAGCAGCGATAGTGAGTTTGTGACAATAGTGAGCATGCAGTGATAGTAAGTGCACGACGATAGTGAGCGCGCGATGATAGTGAGTGTGCGGCGATAGTGAGCGCGTGACGATAGAGAGTGCGCGATGATACTGAGCGCGTGGCGATAGTGAGCGCGCGACGATAGAGAGAGCACGGTAGTGTGTGTGCGATAGCAAGAATACAACACCGTGAGTAAACAAGGGACATCGCTGTGGGCGTAGCGCCGGCTGCGGCACTACCATGCTTGATTAAGTGTTTGTCACTTGTTCAACTGCATGGGAGTTGGTTGCTACCCGTCAGCTTGGGCTGCCACCTACGACAGGGGATACTTAAGCCCTTCCCTCTTCCTCATGTCCTTCACTTTTCAATCCTCCACATCTCTCTCTCTCTCTCTAAGACAAGTTTGAGGAAGTTCAGTCCCTCACTTTGGAGCAGCCATTGTTGGAGTTGAAGGACTGTAGAAGAAAGATTGGGGGGAACCACTGTTGGCTGTGTAAGTGGATTTCTACCTCCTTGCATCAAGTTGTAAGAGCATGAAATTGAAAGTATGAGATTTAAGCATGAATTTCCATGAACAAAGTATGACGTTAAGTATGTATGGTGGGTTATGTTTTCCATCAATTAGGTCTTCTTTGCATGGTAAGTTGGGCACTGTTATCACTCTTGTGGATCATGAAATTTTGTGGAATGATACTTGTGTGAGTCTAGCCTAAGATAGAAAAGGTTTCATGTGTTATCTTGTATGGGTTTGAAGTTATGGAGTGGTCTTTGGAATGTGCCATTAGTGTACTGTGATTTTCCAGGGAACCTACATACTTTTTAAAGACGATTTTGACTGAGAAAATAATAACCAATTGGCCTCAAATCACCACCATTTGTAAGGTCTATGAGTTTACTAGGGGTTTAATGCTTATGTCCAGTTGAGATTCTTGGTAGTTTCGTAGATGTGTTTCACTTTGTGCTTATATGCCACTGTTAGCAGACTGTGATGATTTCTAGAAATATTGCTTCTACTGTATTAAAACTTTATCTAACCTATTCAAATCAAAATGACCCAAAAATACAACTATTTGGTAGATGAATGAGTCTGATATGGTTTTCATGTTTTAGCCTTGCCAAATATCTATGTAAATGACGAGCTATGCTAAAAGATGTTCCAGTATGTCACTATTGATAGATCTCACAGAAAATCAAGACTTTGGTCTCTGCTTCCATGAATTTTGGGCTGACCAAATGGAGTCCAATTACCTCGAAACCATAGGCATTTGAAAGCTCTGATTGTCTACTAAAAGTTGTATGTTAAATTATTTTTTAAATTCCTTCTAGGTTGCAAGCTATAATTTGATATGTGAACATGTCACTAAGGGAAAAATTCGGCAAGATTCAGAATGATATACTGAACCCTTAATTAATTAAGTAATGCTCAGTTAGCAAATTGGAATCATAATTTAATTAAATTCCCCTCATAATTTGGGTGTTACGCCTCATTTTGTATTATGCCCATGATTGATAAGAACTATAATGAATTTAAGTGGTATATGAGTTATGCACATGTCATGCAACAATGTTTCTTTTGAACATAGCTTAAATCCTTTTGCAAGGTGATAAGACACCGAACTGGCATGCTTATGGTCCAACCAATGTTGAATGTTTCTGACCTCTTGAAAAGAGTAAAGTATGAATGAATAAGTATTATGCATGCTTATACATGGTGTAACTGATATATTGATATCTGACTGCTACACAATGGGTCCTCCATTGGTAGTAGACTATCTATTTCTGTTATATGAACACTGATATCTAACTGCTACGCAATAAATTCTCCATTAGTAGTAGACTCCATGGTTTTGTTATATGAATCCTACTATCTGATTTTTATGCAATAGGTCCTCCATTGGTAGTAGACTCTCTGTTTCTGTTATATGAATACTGATATCTGACTGCTATGCAATGAGTCGTCCATTAGTAGTGGGGTATACTGTACTTGAACCCATATAATAGGAGTGGAGTCAAGAGGTGACAGTAAATAATAGGGAGGGTCGCGCCCCCCAAATTGTCATGGGCACTACGCATTGGGTCCTCCAATGATAGAGTAACGCCCTCTCGCCTGAGGGCACAAGAGAGGGTCGTGTCTTGCAAGGCCTCAACCTATTGAAAACCCCAAAGCTTGCTGGGGATGTATGCGTGAGTTAAGATATTATGAAGGGGGACCTCCACTTTTCATTATCCTTGTTTGAACACATTTTTTAGCACCTTGGTCATTCATGCAGAATAAAGAGGAAGCAAGTCAATAAAGCCTGACAAAATAGTGGAAATCGCGATAGTCTCAGAATGACTCTAGAATTGATCAAGCTCTTCATAAGCACTCCAAAAAGCCACCTGCCAAGTTTCATTATAATCAAACATGTTTAAGGTAGTGAACACAAAGAAACAATTTCGGAAAAATCGGCCTCTTACACCTTGAAATGGACCCTGTAACTAGAACTATATTTTTTGTACATCGAATTACTGTGGGACCACCACCATTAGATCCAAAATGGTCAAAACCCCATGTGGGTCAAGTTTCGGCTTAATCAGGCACTCCAGAACAAAGTTATGGGTAAAATATCGAAAAGGGGTAAGCCGCACACTATTTCTGTGTGGCCACCCTATAACAAAACACTATTAAAGGTGCATGTTTTCACAGTCATTGGCAGTGACTTTTGGGGCCTATATCTCAATCGTGTCGAGTCGGATCGGGCTCAAATTTTGTGAGCATGTTCATCTGACCAAGACGAGCGTTTTGATATGTGGTATGCCTCGTGACGATGCCCGAGTAGGGAGAAAAACTAGAGAGAAGTTACTGATCCGTGAAGAAAGTTGTAGAAAATTCAGCAGTAGCAAGCCTCACTTCGATGGCCAAATCACGACGTTCACATACCTGCTCGGTATGAAATCAATTGCAATATGTGCCTAAGGTACTATTCTATCTCTGATCCGAACCTCATGCACGATGAACGGTTGGATTTCACACACAAAGGCGTTGAAGCTGTTGTAAATTTTTGCCACCGGATTTCGAGATTCCGGCAAGAATCTCAAGATGACAAAATCTTCATTCGGATACGAAATCGTGCTACGTTTGTTGTAATGTGATTGTAACGACATGCTTAGTGTGATTCAGCGAAGAAACAAAAGAAAAACATCAAGGAACGAGCGCACTATCGATCCAAAGTTTTCAAGATTCATCCAAAATTCAAGTCTCATGATCATAGCTCAAAAACATGATTCATGGCTCGAAATTGGTATCAAATCGATCGCCATACCGAACCCTACAAGAAAACAATCATCTTTGATCAAACGGCATCAGAACAACCCCTGATCAGTCATGGAAGATTACTCAAGTTCTCGGGCAACAGTAGAAACTGTTCTGAAATTCGACACATTGTTAGGCAGGGGCAAAACAATCCGTTTGCACCCATTTTTAGAATTTCTTTTAATTCAATTAAATTATAATTATCTTTAATTTTAGGTAGTTTTTGGGCATACACCCATGTTTGGGCTCAATTCTATATAAAGATGTAAAGCCAAATTGTAAAGAGAGACATACACAATTATTCAATATTCAATAAAAACTTCGATTTTTGCTTAAGTTCATGGGTGCATCTTGGAGAGAGAGAGAGGAGAGAGAAGATAAGGGCTGGTAGCCCTCGGTAAGGTACCTTTCTCTCTCCTCCTCTCTTTCTCGCTCCTCTTTTCTTATCTCTCCTCTCTTTCTCTCTCATATTTTCTCATCTCTTTCCTCATTCTCTCTCCTCTTTTCTCATCTCTATCTCTCTTTCTCTCCTCTTTCCTCATTCTGTCTCCTTGTTTCTCATCTCTTTCCTCATTCTCTCTTTGCTTTTTTCAACTATATCTCTCTTTCTCTCTCCTCTTTCTCATCTCTATCTCTCTTTCTCTCTCCCCTCTTCTTTCCTGCTTTCATCTTTATCTCTTTCCCTCTTTTCCTTCTTTGGTCTATCATGTCCCTCTTTCCCTGCTTCTCTTTCTCCATTCACACATGGCGGGTCTATCATCGCGTGTGAAGCCTTCTTGTTCATGAGACATGAACAATGGGGTGGGGCCTCTGCCAAAGTTATTCCTTTCTCTCTTCAATCACAGATTGCGCTAACCCATCGTCGCTTGTGTTCTTTTATTTCTTCTCTTCTCTCACAAACGACGTTAAGCCATAGCCGCCTGTGCTTTTCTCTTTCTTCTCTGCTAACACTGACGACGCTAACCTGTCACCTCCTGTGCTTCTCTCTTTCTTCTCTTCTGACACAGATGGTGCTAACCTATTGCCATCTGTGCTTCTTCTCTTCTATCATAGATGGTGCTAACCTATTGCTGTGTGTGCTTCTATATTCCTTCTCCTCTATCACAGCCGGCGCTACCCTATCGCCACCTGTGCTTCCTTCTTTCTCTTTCTTCTGTCACATTGGTGAAAGCACATTGTCGCCCCTATTCTTTTTCTTTCCTCTCTCTTCATGTCACAGCCGGCGGAAGACATTGTCGTCTGAGTTTTCTCTTTTCTTCTCCCATTGCCTCCTATGTCTGTCTTTACCTCTTCTTTTCCCTTCAACCTCTCTCACGCTCTTCTTCTCCCTTCTTTCTCCCATTCTTTCTATTCCCTTCCCCTTCTTCTCTTCTCTCCCTTTCTGAACATTTTTTTTCTCTTTCTTTCTCTCAATCTTTCGTTTTGATTAAGAAGGGTCGAGATTAGCCTTCCATGGTAGTCGTGTCGTTTAGCCATAATGTTGTTGTGCCAGTCAGAGTTACTGTGCCCGCTTTATTGCCACGACATACTAGCCACTGTGTCTAGCTAGTCGGTATTGGTATTGTCATATAGTAGTAATTCTGCTAAGCCGGTCTGAGTTACCAAGCCCGTTTTACTGGCACGACAGGCCACTTACCTATCAGTTTAGTCACTGTGTTGATCTCTTGGCCTGGTCAAATTCTTCTCTCCCCCATCTTTCTTCTCTCATTCTTCTCTTCCTCTTCTTGAATGTGCACGCCCGTGTGCATTCACCAAAAAGGCAGGGTGAGGTCTGTTGACCCACCTGTCTTAAAACATTTTCCATTTGTGTGTGATTGTAGAAAACAGGAGAATACAGGCCATGGGAGGTGATTCTGAACTAGTTTTACTATTGGGGGCTTTCTTCGTGATTTAAGAGAGGGCCTACGCAAGCCAGCCCGAGTAAATCCCAAACCCACCTTAAATTCATCTCTCATCGGTTGGTCCACCTGCCTTTGCACTACAGCAAGGTTCACGAGAGAGCAATCTCAAAATCCCGGGTCTCCCTGAAACCCGAGACACATGCCGCCCGATCATTCAGATCTGGATGGAGAGATCGAGGCACCTAACCAGCTTGGTGACTCCACTTGGGATGTACTACCTCTTAGTCAGATCTTACTTGTTTGGCTAGTTTCTCCTTTATGTTTTTCTGTTTTCACACATCACTTATAGCTGCTGGGTTCTATAACCCATTCATTCAGATCAGGAATTTTATTATCCCCACATTCGTGAGTGTCCCCCAGAGAACAAGTTCCTCCAACTTCGTTCTCAACCCTTCTTATGAGCAAAGACCCCGTCTAGCTCCCAGGTCTTAACCTGGATTGGCGTGAGGAGGGACCTAAAAGTCCCTAACTCCCCATTGGTTAAGTGCCTCGATCTCAACCTCCGGATATAGGTGATCTGCTGACAAGTGTCTCGAATTTCTGGTGAACCTGAGATTTGAGATCGCTCTCTGAGAACCTTGCTCGAGGGCAAGGGTAGGTATACCAGCTAATGAGAGAGGAATTTGAAGTGGGTTCAAGACTTACTCGGGCTGGCTCGCATGGGCGCCTTCTTAGATCACGAAGAAAGCCCTCCAACTGTATGAGCTGGTTCAGAATCACCTCCCTTGATATGTAATCCTCTTTTTTTTATGCACAACACTTCTATGGTTAATTTGTAAGACAAGTGGGACGAAGGGACCCACCATTGTCTTAGGACAATGCACGTTCACCTGAGAAGGAGATGAAGTGCAAGGTTAGTGAAAGATAGAAAAGAGAAGAGAGCTTGACATAGGGGTGAGACTAGCATGACAACCAGAAATTACCTACTAGGAGTGGTAGCAAGACAGGCATGGTTCTCAGGACTAGCACGGTGGCAATACTACTCGAAACTGAGGTCGTCGCATCGGTGTTTGGCTAGGTCTACCCTCAATCAAGTGAGAGGAGAAAGAGGTGAAGAGGAAAGAACGAAACGATATAGAGAAGGGGAAATCCAATCAATAGGCATCGTGGTGAGCAATGTAAGGAGACGGTGCATCCCTTGTGGACGGCGCTAGCTCCTGACGAGGAACACGATGATAGTTTCTCCTAGTCGCACGGCGATAGGTGTGGGACGCAAGGAGAACGATGAGGAGCACCAGGCACGCGGAGGAGGCTCGCAGACGGCGATAGGTGTTGCCAAAGCCCCTAGCGAGCGGCGATAGGTATCACCGTCTACACTAGACGAGCGACGGGTAGAGACCCTTGCAGGCGACAATAAACCTTGCTGTCTGGGTTCTTCACCGAGACGTCAAAGCTATGTCTGTGGGCGGCGATGGGTAGTGCCGTCTATAGACCTCACTCGAAGGAAGAAACAAACAAGTAGAAGGGGAAGGAGACTCGCGCATGACGCTGCCATTGCCACGCATGCCTTGTGAGACCAAGAGAGAGGCATGCATGGCACTGCCACTGCCGTTCGTGACCCCTGCGAGGAACTCAGACGAAGAAGAAGGAGAAAAGAGGGTAGAAGAGAGAGAAGAAGAAAACAAAAAGAAGAGAGAGAAAGTTTACCTCGAACTTAGGGGTACAGGTCAAAATTTTCTATCACATCACTCCCTCTCTCAAGGTGACACAACAATGGTAAGAAAGAGAAACTTGTATTAAGTGGAAACTCTCTCTTGTGTGTGTATGCTTCTATCTCTTCTTTTTTTTTTGTACAATGATGGTACGTATATATAGACGTGTGCCTCAAACATCGGTGGATGATCAAAAGTAACCCTAATTGCTGGAAATTAAGATTAAATTAAATTAAAAGAAATTAGAAAATAGGGTGCAAAATGACCGATTTGCCTTTCCTAACAAGTTGTGAAATTCTAGAACAGTCCCTGTGTTGCCCTAGGATTTGCGTGATATTTGATGGCTGATTCGGGTCGTTTTCATGCCTGATTGATCATAAGATGATTGTTATCTTGTAAAGCTCGGCATGGCAATCGATTTGATACCAACTTCGAGCCATGGATCATGTTTTTGGTACACGATCATATGGCTTGAAATTTGAGTAGATCTTGAAACTTTGGATCGATAATGTGTTCGTTCCTTGATGTTTTTCTGTGTTTTCTTTGCTAAATCACACTGAGCATGCCACTATGATCACGGGGCACCAAACACAGCTCGATTCCGCGGCAGAACGAAGATTTTGCAAGTTTGGAATTTTGGCCGAAATCGAGGATTCCGGTGACCGAATTTGCAGTCTGTTCACCGGAATAGTTCTCGCATCGATCTGGCTCGCGAGCGGAGTGATTTGGCCACTCGAGTGCACACCCCAAGAATTTATGATACTGATATTCCTGAGATGTGACAGACAAAACATATATACATTTATTGATAAGACAAATTTACAGTGGCGAGGTCTTACAAAGTAAATAAAGAAAGCTAGCACAACAACAATATCTTCCAAGGTTGATCTTGACTAGCACTCAAAATGAATCCGCAGTTATCTTGAAAAAATGTTTACCATAGTTTGATGAGTTTGGCTACTCAGTAAGTGATCATCATAATCCTAAAAATAATCATGGTTGAAAGATATCAATATTTTCAAAAAGAAGATCTATTAACAGAAATGCATCAACAGTTTCACTTTCAATAAATGCATAATTAAGTATAATCCAAATAATTGAAATGCACATAACACTTTAACGGCAGTGCATAATTC
>NW_006496564.1:1283886-1357824 GCF_000471905.2 Amborella trichopoda | reverse complement strand
CCTCGCCTCTCGTATTTAAACTCTTACGATACCTTATAATAATATTTTATTAAGTTAAACCTCATACATGAGGTGTAATGTTTATATTACTTCTTATACGCTTAAAGCCCACGTCCACTGGACGTGGCAAGGCAACAACAAACAAACAAATTCAAACTAAAAGCTTTGAAAATGGTGCTGGTCCCTAAGGACTATCATGCTCATATGGACCATCACTTATTAAAAGTTTCTTTTCCTTTTTTTTTTTTTTTTTTTTGAAAGTTTAAGATTGTTACAACTCGAGTGAGGCTCGACGCTGTTGAATTTCCTGCACTTTCTTCAAGGATCAGCAACTTCAATCTAGCTTTTCTTCGTGCTTGGGTTTTCTCACGGGGCGTGTCACATATCGAATCGTCATGGGGTGTGCCACATATCGAATCGCTCATCTTGACTAAACAAACATGATCACCAAATTTGAGCACGATCCGACTCAGGACGAGTGAGATATAAGCATCGAAAGTCACTGGTCATGATTGTCCCTTCAATGGTGTAGTGTTACAGGGTGGCCGCACGGGAATAGCGTGTGATGTCTCATGTTTCACTCTTTCACATATAACTTCTCCCTGTAATGTCTGTTTGAGCTAAAAATTGACCCATGGGGGTTTTCAACCTTGCCAGATCCAATGGGTTGGGGTCCCACAGCAATTTGAGATGCTAAAAATGTAGCTCTAGTTATAGGGCCCGTTTTAGGGTGCTTGTGTTGGAACTGTTTCTAAGTCTGCACTACCTTAGACATGTCAGAACGCGACGAAACTTGATAGGAGACTCTTGAGAGACCTCATGAAGATCTTGTCCTGTTCTGGGGTTGTTCTGAGACTGTCAAAATTTCCACTACTTGCTAGGGCCTTTATTAAGAGGGGTCCCCATGTTGATGAAAACTACCTTCCAACACCCATATCCTAGCTCTAGTGGAACCTCCACCATGGCGCCTTGCATCGACAGCACATCTGTTGCCACACACAACATGCACCTTGCCACCGGCAAGTCACTTGTCGGTCGTATTGAAGAGGTACACCGGAAGGCTGCTCAGTCCCTCTTTGCAAAAGGCAAACAAGTTGCCATTGCTTCTATGGGTCGCTACAAGGCTACGTCCCACATTCTTGCACGCCAACGAGTCTCTATCCCTAGAGGCTCAACACATTGAGGCGAAGACCTTGCGGCCTCCACCCCTCGCACACATTATAAGGCTCATGGGTCACCCACTAGAGCCACACCTCTGGGCAACCCTTATGTCACATAGAGTCCGTGTCCAGGATCAGACCTCTCGAGGCCAGTTCTCCACACGTTGTTCATATGCATCCTACTGCTCGGGCAATGTCATCATTGCATTAACCGGAGTACACAGGAGACGACCTTCTCGTCTTCCAACTCATCACACACAAGCGCACCTGTAAAGGGCAGGCCTCCATCTGTTCTCTTACAGACACTTGCTCACAGTTCTTGGCCTCCTAAGGCCAGACCACTTGCTCGAGCCCGAGCTGACCCCCAGGTCCCCTGTGATCTTTCTTCGCAGGGCGCACATGCGTTGCCATCATAGTCAAGCCCTCTCCCTCGACTCAGGTGTCCTCATGAGTCAGCCCTGCTTTTGCTTGCTCCTCCTTCTTCAAGCAAGCACCTCCAGCCATGGTACTCGATGACCTTCTCAAAGAGTACCATCCTGAACCAGCCCTGTCACTTCGATCGCGTCTCTGGAGCCCACAAGAGAGCTCAAGGCAAAGACCTGATGGACGATCAAATGCTTCATCCTCTCAGGCCCCTGTTAACTTCAGTCCCTGACCCTCATGCTTTGCCGCACTTGATGGAGATAACCCTCTCTCGTGCAAGATGAGTCGACCAGCCGTAGTCCCGATCATAGTTTTGGCGCGAGGTCCATCAAAACCTCAAGACTAAATGTGATAGGGGTCTGCAAATTCTGACTAAGCAAGTGACTAAGGCGGTCGGGGTAACCAACTATGATGACCCTCTCCGCTTGAACCCCTTCTACCCTCTTTAGATGATGAAGCCTGAAGAAGAGCTCCATCAGCCTTGCACTGTGGTTAGAGTAGTAGAAGATGACCCAGCCACTCAGCAGCCACGATCCCAAGACTATTGCGAACCGGTCCTCATGCGATCGACATACAAGAGCCACGGTCCCAAGACTATTGCTAACCCCCTGCTGACTGATCTGCCGCATGCGACCTTTCAAGTTCGCAAGCCCTCAATTCCAACTAACGCTGATCTTCCTAGAGAAACAGTCAGCGTAATGGTTATAAACGAACCTGACCTGTAGGAAGAGCTCATGAACAAGTTCGAAGACATGGTGGGCACAATGATGGAGAAGATTGATATTATAGATGTCGCACGACAATCAGCTAACCATGAAGTCAATTCCCACCACTCAGATGGTGCACCTCCACGGCAGCCCCTTCCCTCTGCCTCACAGGGTAATTCTATCCCTCACATTGTCTCATAGGCAGACATTGATGCTATGGTAACCCGTGGCTTAAAGAACAAGCAAATTTTGGGGATACAAGGTGCAACGCCTTATCAAATACCGTACCCTTCATACATTGACCAAGTCCCGTTTCTTTAAAATTACAAGAAAGGGAAGTTTCCCCTATTCAACGAAACCACGTCCCCGAACTAGCATATCACCCACTTCCTGGCAGCATCTCGAGAAACAACGACTGATGGGAGACTCCTTCTCTGTCAATTTGTTGAAACCCTTGACGGCCCAGCTTTTCAGTTGTATGCTCAACTCCTTCCAAACTTAGTACATACATGGGAGGAAATGGAGAAGCTATTCCATCAGCGTTTCTATGAGGTCGAGAGAAAGGTTCAAACCATCGAGCTTCTCACCCGGACCCAAGACCCCGATGAGCCCGTGGATCAGTTCATATCAAGATGGAGAAATTTAGTTGCTCACCTTCCCAATCCCATGCTTGAGAACAAAGCAGTCCAAACTTATGTGCGAAACATGTGACCTGAAATTGCTCTACATGTTGAGGCCTCTAATCCGACCTCCATGTCAGAATTGATCTCTAAATCAGTCCGCATAAAAAGCCTATCACGCCACCATGGCGGGTCATGACCACTGTCTCCAAGCTCGGGGAACAACTGGGGCAATGGCAGCTCTCGGACTAACACCCGGAGCAGCCAACAAAAATGAGTAATCAGTGCAGCCATCACTGTCAATGATCCAAAGAAGGCTCCCTCTCAAACTTTGGACCTCTCCAAAGGGGTAAGCACAGTAAAAACAATGCCCCAGGCAGGCAAGCAACAACAGTCGTACAACCGAGTACCCCAGCCGATGAATCTTAATCGAGATGATTATTTCACCAGGCATACGAATAAGGTCCACTCCTTTGAGAAAGAATGGCTCCCTGCACTATTTCGATTATTATTGGAACATAATATGATCGAGCTTCCAGAAGCCAAGTTCCCTGAGCAAGCTGGGCTCGATACTCAGGCAAATTATTGTGCTTATCATCGAAGGATCAATCATCCCACAGATGACTGCTTCACGTTAAAAGATATTATTGAGGCCCTGATTCAGAAGGGTCAGATCAAGTTTGAAGAATTAAAGAAGGCATTCGGGCCATCAAAAGCCTCTCATGCAGAAACCGTCCAAGAGGAAGACGAAGCCCCTGGTATCCTTCACGTCTTCTTTGTTATAATGCTTCTAGAAGGTCTAATCATATCGAAACAGGCAAGGCAGCCTCAACACCTTGCTCAAGGGACTGAGGACCATTGGTGCCCGTATCACCAGATATGGGGCCACTACCTGTGGGAATGCACCAGTTTCCATGATATATTCACAAATAAATGGGGGAATGTCAAAAATTTTACAATGTTGTAGTAAGTGATCCCCAAACCATTGCCCCATCGGTGTAAGAGGACCTCCCAATGCAAGACCTTCATGGTAATGATTCAGATTCTGCTGAACCCTCGACTTCCCAGCCATGGATAGTCCATCACGGGCAAAGTAGACTCAAGCCCTTAAGACGAGAAGCAGATCACCACGCTAGGGCTGTTCACAAGCCTAGCGAGACAAATCAAGCACTACCTCAGAAACCAAAAAGAGACGGGCACCAAGGTCTGCTCGCCTGAGAAACAAGACGGCTCAACCTCCACTTGAGCAGGAATTTCTCATGCCCCTCCCCCCACTGCCAACTTTATTGGACTTTATCCCTGGCACGATCCTTCTTCCTTCTCCATCCCATCAAGAAGACATCCCTGAGTCGTCTTCTCCTCAGAGCACGTCCAATGAGGATGACGATGTTAACAGCACCCCCCAATGGTCTAAGCAAGGGAAAGACCTAAAAGACCCCCTGCACACATACAATCTCGGTGATGACATAAAAAGCACCCTAGATAGGTCTAATGAGGGGAACGATCATAAAAGTCCCCACTTTCTGACCCTTCTTCTTCTT
Organism: Amborella trichopoda; assembly: GCF_000471905.2. Next base: position 1,353,373 of record NW_006496564.1, on the reverse strand, counting down.
CTTCTTCTTCTTCTGCTTCTCATCATTCCTCTTCTATGTCTCCTACAAGTACAACCTTGAAATGTCCAGACTTCAAGCCCTTGACAAAGAATTCGAAGGAATCAACATAAACGGTTAAAAAAGACCCTGGCCCAGGCAATTGGATTCTTAAGAGTTGCTGATGCTCTAGCAGCTAAAGCCAAGGTAGAGCCATCTTCTTCAAAGAAGCACAAAACGTCGAAGCCAAAGAAAAGTTAGTGGCCCTCTGAGCCCGACTTTGATCAGAGATTGAGAGAATCAAGAGGGCAGAGTTTTTATTCTCAAGAGACTTGTCATATGGTGTAAATCTCAGGAGCATCACCTAGCACAGGGCAGATAAGCTGAAGATCCGAGAAAACGTTGCAGCCTCCACCTCAGAAGTCAAGCACCATGAAGTTTCCTAGTTCTCCACTGTGCCCTAATCCAAATACCAAGCTGCCTATCCTCTAGCTCCCTGGACTCCTTCCTAATCCCAATACCTCAAACAATCCACCTATTCTTCAATTCCTTGGGATACCTCTGGCTCAATCGCTTCCAAAACCTCAAACCTCCATCACCCAAACCAAGCCCGTTGAGCAATCATGTTAACCAACAAGCCAAAATAAACCTCTTCCACCCAAACCTGCTCCTCAACCCAACATATTGCCCAAACCAGTGGCAGGACTAGGAGCACAAAGCCTTGACTAATAAAAGGTGAAATATGATGTGATAGAGCATCTGAAGAAGCTTTCAGCCTTGCTTAGTATCGACGATGCCCTCATGCTCTCAAAATATTACTGAATGGCTTTGGTTCAGGCTCTCTCTAACCTAGAGGTGTACGAGCCCGAAGTAGAACCTATTGAGGTGGACCCGGCGATTTTAGAAGGATGTATGCCAATCACCTTTTTAGAGGACGATCTGCAGCTGGGAAAAAATTTTCATAATCTCCCTCTCTTTATCATTGGTGAATTACATGCATGCCCCATCAACCAATTTATGTTAGATGGAGGGTTGGCGGTTAACCTTATCCCAAGGAGGATCCTTACTCGATTGGGGTTAGGGTCCGAAGATCTTGCTCCGACCCACGTCATAGTTCAAGGGTTCAACCAGTCAGGAGAGAAGCCAACTGGCATAGTTCGCCTTTGTTTTAAGATCAATGAGCTGAATGATTACGGTCAGTTTCATGTAATCGACACCAAAACTTCCTACAACATTCTCCTCGGTTGGCCATGGCTCCATGATTTGGGAGTGGTTCCATAGACATTGCACCAATGCTTCAAGTATAGTCGAGATGGGAGACAACATACAGTCTATGCTGACAAAAGACCATTTCCTGTAGCCGAAACTCACTATGCTGATTCTAAATATTACTTCACAGATTTGGTGTCGCCTCAGAAGCTAAATGAGGGGGATCACAAGTCTACAACGAAGATACGATCTTTGCCTCACAAAGATGTTGAGGACATGAGAAGAACACTAGTAAAGATGTTCAAAGAGGAGGAAAGGCAAGGTAGAATCCTCTCTCTAACCCCTATTCATTCTAGCATCCCCACAATCATCCTTGAAGAAACTTTGTCTTCACTTGAAGAGGAGTCTTGGCCCTCTGCCCCTAGTTCTGGGCCACCTTGGCCAAAAGATGAACCAGAGGTAATTCCTGAGATTGAGCAAGTCATGGAGATATAATTCCCAGCTCCAAAGATCACTTATACGCCGGACCATAAAAAAGTCATGCATATCCCCATTGCACTCTTGAAAGTAGAAGTGGCATGTCAACCGTCGTGAAAGATTTTTCAAAATTCGATTGCTATAAGTATAGAGGATGCTCCTCGAACCAGTGACCAGCCACAAGTTCTACACTTTCTTGGTTTGGTCAGAGGAGGCCAGTTTGAGAAATGACAATCTTCTTCCCCTCAATAGTAGGATCCCCTAGCAAAGTTAAGGAGTGAAGTTCGCAGTCTCTAGAGCTAATTGGAGGTTATGCGCATTGCTTCAAAACATCTCAAGGAGTTCATGCCGGAGACCAAAAACTATGATGGGTTTGAAGTGAATGCACCACTAATGGAGGCAAAAGTCCCTCCTGACTAGACTCTCTATAGTGAGAAGGCTCATCAAATGATGAGCAAAATGAACATGAGGAGAAAAAGCAATGACTCCCCATTTCGAAACTGTCCAAGCCACGACAGCCCGTCATGCGACTAAACAAGGCCTAGGGTATTTGCCCCTTGAGGCAATAACTATGTCGAGAGGCGTTCAAAAAAAAAAAGATCTCATGAGGTGTAGCAAAGTAAGAGGAGAATGAAATCATGCACCAAAGTCTGTCAGAAAAGACAAAAGAAGCATCTTATTCATGAGTTCAAACTTTTTACAAGTGTTGGCAAAAGAACAGACATTTTAAAAAATGATCAATCATCTTATTGGTCTCTACTCTGCATGCCGCAGGAGAAGTCCCTGTGCCCTGGACATGCTCCTTCAGTTCAGCCACCATTTGAGTCTCCTCCTCCATTGCCATAGTTTTGGACTTAATGGTGCGAGTGAGCTCGGATAAATCTGCAACTAAATAGGCCTCCATGGCCCTTCTCTGAATCATCTCCTTCTCAAGATCAGTGAATTCCTGCCTTAATATTCGCATCTCCTCTCTTATTTCGATCATCCTCTTATAGCTGCCTTGCGTCTGCTGATGGCCAGTCATGGTGGACTTCTTCTTAGTGCAGGAATCTATCTTCTCGTGACGACGCAAGATTGACTCCTCCAAGGAGGCTAGCCTACTGGTTTCCGCCTCATGATGCAGCATTCCTAACAGCTAGCTCTCCAACTCATCCAGGGTTGCAGCAAAATGGGAAAGGACTTCTGGCACACTCCCAACAATAGTGGTCGTAGCAAATTTCGGCAATTTGGCCAAAGCCTTGCCCAGCTCATTGAATGACAGCTCCCGTAAGCCCTGAAGGCCTGCTCGAAGCATACCTGCAATCATACCGGAAACCCTGTTAAAAATGGGCCGAGATGATGCTGATGGAATTACTATTGCTTAAGAGACTTCGGCTTCAAGGATCAGGCATGTTGAAGTGATAGCCATCTAAGCCAATGGCTCCCTTGAAACAATGGCAAGCCCCATACCTTCATGCACCTTAGATCCAGAGACAGCCCTAACTTCAACCTATCTAGATTCTTCAATACCAGCCTCATTTCCTTGACCCTCGGCTATGAGGGCCTCCACTTCTTTCCCAGTAGGCTCCGAAGAAAACTGTTCCCCTTGCTTCTCACCCTCCTGAACTGTCACGTCAGCATTGGCAAGTTTAGGAACTGCCTCTTCCCTTTGGCTTATTGATTCAGCCTCAGCCATGGTTTCTTCCATCTGGCCTGTGCCCACAACAGCCAGAACCTCGGCCACAAAAATTTCAACCCCTTCATCTTCATGATCTGTGCCCTCGGGGGCAGCAGCCTCTTGGTACTCAAGGGCATCATTAACTACAGGCCCTTCGTCTTGAATCATATCCCTTGCCTCAGTCGGGGCACTAAAACCCTGAAGCACAGAGGCCACATTAGCATCAGATTCCCTTCCTGGAGCAGTTGCTTTGGGGACTTCAGCATTGTCAGTCTCCATCGGAACTGGCTCTGACTTAGGTACTACCCTTGGACTTAGAGGCACCTCCCCAAGATCCGGAGTCATTTCCCAGTCAAAAGCAAAAACAATGGGCTTAGAAGGGCTGGAGTCATTTGCTTCAGTCTCTGAAGAAAAAGAAAACAATTCAAAAGAGACAGAAGATGGTGGAGAAAGCACAGAAGGTGACATTGGGTGAGTTGCTAAAAGATCAGAGGAGGAAGAACTACCTCCTGGTTCTGAGATCACAGGAAGTTCGACACCCCTACGTCTCCGAGTATGCCCACTAACTTGAGCTGGTGCACAAGTGCTGGTAGGGGTGGAGCATTTCCTTTCTTTTCCCTTGCCGAAGGAGGACTAGCCGCTTCAGAATTCCCTCCTTGAGAGGGGCCCTCAACCAGTCTACTACGAGGATCGCTCTCGATCAGTGCGTTCAAGTCCTAAATGGGACACCCCTCATGACTTGGGACGTTTCGGCGTTCATTCCATTCAAATACGGAACTAAGTTTATCAAAGATACTCCCAGTTCTCTGGTTCATGGTGAGAAATTGAGGCGAGACATCATCGGCCGCTATCTCTCAAGGAATCCCTAAGGCTTGTCAGTTTGAGGGATATTCCAAGACAAAGACCTTGCCAAGAGCAGGAGTATCCACCAGTCTCCTTTGTCTGGTATCCTGATGCCAGTTACCGTTCTGCCCTTTTCATAAGTGATCAGCATCCCAATATCCTTTGTTGGTAATTCTCCACCAGTTTGCATAGGCCTTAGTCATTCAAACCCTCCTGCCAAAGTGAGGCAATACACACTTGCTGATCTCTATCATTTCTAGACATGTGGGTCAAGCGGTCTGTATGTGTCCTAGCAACACGAAGAGTCCGAAGCTCTTCCGCCTTCCCTACGTTTACTCTGCCCCGTCGCTTTTCGAAAAACACAGAGAAGGGGCAGCTTTGATCAAGCCCATGCTGACGGCAAAGCGGTGGGGGAAATACCCCTATAATCTGGCACTGTGCGGAGTCCGATAAGGTAGAACTCCTCCTCTAATGCTCAGGATGAACATGAGCTCCCTAATAGTTATTAGAGTGTCGTCTAGCTTCTTCCCCAATTCATCAATGAAAGCACAATCGGTGAAGCTCCCAACTGAAAATGGGACCTGCCGCATGTTTAAGGAGTCATTCCCAAATAAGCTTCGAGCTTCCCCTGGGGTATGGAAGATAGCTTTTTGGTCAGCAATCTTCATCAAGAAGGGCCACAATTTGCTCCCCATGCACTGGCTCCTTACATAAGTGGCAGGGAAATAGGCCCGCAACCACCCGTATACATAATGAATGGGGAATGGAGTCTTAAAATCTCTAGGAAATGCCTCTCCTCTGACAATGCCATTCCCTCCCTCTTTGCCTTTGTATGCCTTTCCACGGGAGAAGGCCCCCAATACATGGTATATATTGTACTAAACGGGTTGAGCAAGGGCATACTCATGCCCTCTTGCCATGTCACATGCTACGTAGAGGGTGCTTGGATGAATGTCATCCGTCCCTTTAGGGAGCATGAACTTGCATAAAAATAAGGCCAAATATCAGCCAAGAAGACACAGTCATCACTAGTCTTGGGTTCATAGACGGGAGGCGTCCCCTTTACAAGTGCCTTCCCTTTTTCTCTCGAAGTACCTCGACCACCTTCTGAGTAGTCCCCACAAAAGAATTTCACCCAATCGGTGAAGGTTACCCGACCATTGCTAGACTGACCATGGACCAATTGATAAACCTCGAAAATCTTTCAAAGACTGGCAGGTGGCTCTTCTCCTCCTAGGCTAGCACCACCAAAGATGACTGAGTTCTGGGGCACACAGTTGTCATACATGGCCTCGATCATTAGAAGGCCCCCAATAAAATGAAGATCTAGCAAAGAGATTCCTGCTTCCCCATACTCAAGAAGCTAGGTATTGCTAATGTGACTCCATGTCTCGAGAAGTACCTTGACAGTATTGGAGCACCGATCATAGTAGCTGCCTGAACACTGGACTGCTGCTAGCAAAGAAGCACGTTTAAGAATGCTTCTCAGTGACACCAACACCTTGGTGGTCCAAGAATAATATCCCTTCAAATATTGGTGCTCCCCTTGTATTCGAAGGCCTTTTCCTGACCACATTAGCCCCTTTGTTCGCACCATTTGCTCTCTTAGTGTGGGCAAGTTCTCCCTAGAAGCTATGTTCCTGTGCATGCAATGAAGGAGAGCCACCCCTCTTTTGATACTGACATTGTCGTCATTGTCCTCGCGGACCTCAAAACGAACCAGATCAGTGATAAAAGTGACACTAAGAGGCCACTCTGGTATGCATATTGGCTTTGTCAGCTAAATGGGCTCGTCCCTTGATAAAGAGCTCAAGCATTCGCCCCTAAAGGAAAATTGTTAAAGGCACTTGGTAGGCGTCGACTGTGTCTTAAGTGGTTAGGTGTCGATTGTACTGACAGAAATCCAGCGCTGGCTGTGTTTCCAAAAGCCTAGCGCCGATTGCGTTTATGAAGGTCTAGTGCCGACTGTAATTTCAGAAGCTTAGCGTCGGTTGTGTTTTCACGGATCCAGCGCCAGTTGTGCACTCAAAGCTTAGCGCTGGCTGTGTCTACTAAAGCCTAGCACCGGCTGAGTTTACTAACGCCCACCACGGACTATGTTCGCCAATGATTAGCGCCGGTTGTGTTTGCTAATGTCTGGCGCCGACTATGTTTTCAAAGACAATTGTCGCTCAAGCCCAAATCTCTCACATGTGCCACAGATTCTGCACGTGACACCTCTAGCCTTGCTATGTCGCCTGACAACCGTCACTTGCCCTGACACACGACTCACATGTGTGGATGATAATTGTTTGCCTCCTTGCAACCGTCCACCTCCAGACGGTTTGCCTACTCGTACCCTTCGGATTCCTACCGGAAACTCCCTTCAGCGGCAGGAAATCCTCTACAACTTCAACCAAGTCACCGACAAAGCACTACGCCTGTCGGAAAACCACTAAAAACTGTTGAAAACCTTTAGGTAGCCCACTGTTACAATCTCTTCCCTTTCCTCCCTTCGTCAGAACCCTCAAAATCGCGGTCGAAACTCCCTGTTTCCCTGATGAACCCCCTTCTTTCGGTGCAAATTCTTGCAAACTCCAGCGAAAACTTGTCCCTCCTTGTTGGCATTTTCTTTCTCTCAGCCGGAACTTCCCATGTTTTCTAGCAAGCTCCTGCTAAAACCCTTCCATCCACTGTGTTTGCCGAAGCTCTTCACCAGAAACCTCTTTCTCACTGTTGATGTAGGTGAAAATGAGGGTTACCCCCTTATATAGGTGGATCCTTCCCTCAAATGCCCCTCGCAAACCGGGAATGCCAGCCATGTCTTAGAAGGCCAAACGACGATGGGTCAGGTCGGGCTTTTTGACCCACGGCCCGAGGCAAGTCTCATCACTATCCAATTTCAACAGAAGCTAGGACCTGGTTGGGCTCGGGTCAGGGCACAAATACTAATCTATGCTCAGCGCCGGCTATGTTGTTGAAATTACCCAGCATCGGCTGCATCCTTAGTAACTCTAGCGCCGACTGTGTCCTTAGTAACCTCAACACCAGCTGTGCTTTCAACCACCAAGTTCCGGCTGAGTGTTCAAGAAATAATGTGGGCCGACCTCAACGCCAGCTGCGTTTTCAAAACAAAAAAAAAAGAGACTCAGTGTCGGCTAAGTGTTCAAGAAATAATGGTCACTGCGTCTGGCGCCGGCTGTGCTTTAAACATTCTATTGTCGCACACCCCATCCTAAAGCAGTGTGTGTCCTATTACTATTAATGAAGTTGCACCTTGACTATGACCTATTATCCCCAACAAAGTGGTGCCCAGGTCAGTCAAATTCTGGCCATAACTTCTCATCCTTAGTAGGAGAGTCATACTCATGCTGCAGCTTATTATCCCTCGTAGAGTTCGGGGTCATTTTTATCGTTGCAACCCCCAATGGGTTTGCCTCACACCTGGTTATTATGTCCTCAAGGATATAAAGGACCAACATTTGTCCCCTTTTCCCTAATGAAGTCAACCTTCCCATCTGAACCTCTTGTCGGTTTTAATCATTTTATCCCCTGGGAGTTACAGTTGCCCTCTTAATCTCCAGCAACGTTCGCTTTCATTTGCCACTCCTTGTAGGGCCATCATCTTCATCAAAAAGCTCTCTGTTTGTGTATAGCCTTAACTATTTTATCACTAGGCGGTCATATTGTTATCCACAGACCTACCCCTATGGAGCTTCACCTATATGGCGACCCACACCATGGTCCATGTTGTATGACCTTAAACTGCACAGCCTTGGTCTAGGTGCACGACCTTAAATGGCACGGTCCAAACTATACGACCATAAACTGTAGTGGAGGTCTAGCTGCAAAAGCTGAAAAACCCTAAACTGCACAGTCCAAGCTATATGACTTTAAACTATAGTACACGTCCTAGCCATATGAAGTTAAAAGGCTCAACACCATGGTCCAAAATGTATAACCATAAAATGTAGCGGAGGTCTAGTCGCAGGACCTTAAATTGCATGGTCTTAGTTCCATGACTTTAACTGCATAACCACTGTTCGAGCTATATGACCTTAAACTATAGTGCACAATCTGGCCGCATGACGATAAACTTCATTGCACAAGTCCCAGAGGTATGACCATAAACTCGCCCCCACATACGCGCATATACGTGCATCTTCACTTACTTCTTCCCTAACAGACCCATTCGTGTGCGTGCACCACCTTCACTACGTCCCCAGTGAGTCCATTCATTTCATCATCCTCCATCATTCCCCAATGAGTCCCACCCATGCTCACAAAATGGCGAACCATCCCGCCACCTATGCTCGTCATAAGATAGTGGGTCACTATTTTGTCACCCACCTTTCATACATCATCCATCTTTCATAGGTAGCCTCATGTCATCTCCCCAAAAGTGAGCCAAAACAACTACTATACTCACTCCATGACCTCCACATACTGTCATTCATCACCACCATAGTCCAACTGTATGACCTTAAACTATGGTGCACGTCTTGGCTGCATGACGTTAAAAGGCTTCGCACATGTCTCGAAGGCATGACCTTAAACACGCCTTCACAAAAAATAATAGGTAAAAATGACAGACGTGCATGGTCACGAAACCATGAGTAAAAGAGTTTCGAAAATAAAAACCCAGGCACGGTGAATACCTGAAAGGGCATCGTGAGTAAAAAATGAAAGAATAAAGGTGGACATGGCCGAAAGGTCATGAGTAAAAGAGCCCTAAATAAAAAAGGGAAGTTGGTGAAAACCGTCTCTACGGTGTTGCTTCCCAAATCCATGTGAAAATCCGCAAAGAACGCTTAGGACCACTAACCAGGTTGATGCAGTGTTCGCCTCAACAGGAGGCTTCAACCCACATTCAAAAAAAGAAAAATCCTTGGTGTCACCATACCAGAACCCCAAAAATATGAGCTTCAAGGAAAAGATTCCAACAGCTTGAGCCCAGTTGCAAAAAGGACTCAAAGGACAGAAGATTCACCAAGAAAGCAAGACAAGTCTCATGAAGAAGAGCATCGCTCCCAGGAGGTTACGAAACACACTCCCAGATGCCAGGGATGCCTTGAGAAGGCTAAGTCAGCCAAGACTTTGGACCTGCTATGTAATGACCTGCTAGCAGTGGGTAGGGGTTATACTCAAAGCTGGTTACCTTGATAAACTATGGTACCCTACTCACCAAGGAACCAGCCATGACTTTGGAGTAGGAATCATGAAGCCTCTCTTAAAGAACAGAGGGATCTTGATTGTCGTAGCTTCACAACAGTAGATATGGGTTATACCCAAAGATGGTCACCTCGATAAACTGAGGTACCCTACCTGCCAAGGAATAACTGGTGCATGATGCAAACGAACGCCGACAAAAGGCTCTTCAACAAACCATCCACAATAAACAAACAAGGAAATCATTCTGACAAACCAAAAGACGTCCCAAGAAGGCTAAGTCAGCCATGACTTTGGACTTGCTATGTAACGACCTACTAGCAGTGGGTTGGGGTTATATGGTACCCTACTCACCAAGGAATAATTGGTGCACGACGCAGACGAGCTACGACCAAAGGCTCTTTTTTTGTCTATCCAAGACAAAGAAACCCAGACCAAATGGGAACAATGCCCTTCGACACGGGACTCAATTTTCAGACGGGCCTAATTTTGATTGACGAGGTCCATACAAAATCCTCAGCTTCAGAATCACAAACAGTACACACGAGGGTGAGCACTTCAATAAGATCCCTAAAAAAAAAAAAAAGTCTCTTCTCCCCCAAAAGTCTCCATGGATGGACTTGTACATTGCATCCAAATGTCTGAGCATCCTAGTTGCACCATTACATGAATCTCCTCGACGTTCACGTGGTCCTGTAGCTAGGAAGAAAAAAGTAATAAAACCGAATGAAATTTTCTGAATGTTGTCCTTCTCTCTTCTCTCGAAGCACAACATTCAGCGGGGCAAGCTATTTGAAAGCATTTTTCAGCACCTTGGTCCTTGATGCAAAATAAAGAGGAAGCAGGTCAATAAAGCCTAAAAAAATAGTGGAAATCTTGACAGTCTCAGAATGACCCTAGAACTGGTCAAGATCTTCATAAGCACTCCAAAAGGCCACCTGTCAAGTTTCATTGTAATCAAACATGTTTAAGGCAGTGAGCACAAAGAAAGAATTTCGAAAAAATCGGCCTTGAGCATCCTGAAATGGACCCTGTAACTAGAACTATATTTTTTGTGAATCTAATTACGTGGGACCACCGCCAATGGATCTGGCATGGTGAAAAACCCCAATGGGTCAAGTTTCGAAGTAATCGGGCACTCCAGAACAAAGTTATGGGTAAAATATCGAAAAGGGGTAGGGCACACACTATTCTTGTGTGGCCACCCTACACCAAAACACCATTAAAGGTGGTTGTTTTCACAGTAATGGGCAGTGACTTTCCGGGCCCATATCTCACTCGTTCCCAGTTGGATCGTGCTCAAATTTTGTGAGCGTGTTTGTCTCGCCAAGACGAGTGTTTTGATATGTGGTATGCCCCGTGACGATTCCCAAGCAAGGAGAAAAACTAGAGAGAAGTTGCTGATCCGTGAAAAATATTGCAGAAAATTCAGCTGCAGCACGCCTCAGTTCGGTGGCCAAATCATGACACTGGCGAACCCGATCGGCCCGAAACCAATTGCATTATGTGCGTAAGATAAGATGTTATCTCTTGTTTGAACCTCGCATATGATGAATGGTTGGATTTTACACATAGAGGCAATGAAACTGTTATAAATTCAGGCCGCCGGATTTCGAGATTCCGGCCAAAACCTCAAGACGACAAGATCTTCATCTGGGCACGAAATTGAGCTGCGTTTGTTGCAACGTGATCGTGATGACATGCTTATTGTGATTCAGTGAAGAAACAGAAGAAAAACATCAAGGAACAAGCACACTATCAATCCAAAGTTTTAAAGATTCATCCAAAAATTAGTCTCATGAGCATGACTCAAAAACATGATTGATATAAAATTGATCGCTATGCCGAACACTATAAGAAAACAGTCATATTTTGATCAAACGGGCATTAGAACAACCCCGGATCAGTCATGAAAGATCACGCAAGTTCTCGAGCAGCAGTAGAGACTGTTCTGGAATTCGACACATTATTAGGTAGGAGCAAAACAGTCCTTTTGCATCCGTTTTTAGAATTTATTTTAATTTAATTAAATTGTAATTATCTTCAATTTGAGGTAGTTTTTAGGCCTTACCCATGTTTTGGCTCAATTCTATATATACATACAAAGCCAAATTGTAAACAGAGACAGATACACAATTATTTAATATTCAATAAAGACTTCAATTTTTGCTTGAGTTCGTGGGTGCGTCTTGGAGAGAGAGAGAAGAGAGAAGAAAATGGTCGATACCCCTCAGTAAGGTAACTTTCTCTCTCCTCCCCTCATTCTCTCTCCTCTTTTCTCATTTTTATCTCTCTTTTTCTCTCCTCTTTTCTCATTTTTATCTCTCTTTTTCTCTCCTCTTTCCTCATTCTCTCTCCTCTTTTCTCATCTCTTTCCTCATTCTCTCTCATCTTTTCTCATCTCTTTCTCTCTCCTATTTTCTCATCTCTTTCTCTCTCCCCTCTTCTTTCCTGCTTTCATCATTATCTATTTCCCTATTTTCCTCCTTTGGTCTATCATGTCGTGTGAAGCCTTCCTGTTCATGAGACATGAACAATGGGGTTGGGCCTCTGCCAAAGTTCTTCCTTTCTCTTGTAGACATCCTATTTTAAATTTGGCAAATTATATGGTTTTCTAAACCCTTAGGACTACATTATCCTAATAGACCTAATTTAATTACCCCAAAACTAACTAAATACTATCCCAATTTGAAGTAGAGCCCAAGAGCTTTCCAACGATCCAAGAATCTCTTGAATCAGACCTACGAATAAAAAGATATAATAAATGACAATTTAGTCCTTGGGAGACCCAACTATCGGGCCGTGGGCCGAGCTGTAACAGGCCCATAAGCTGGCTGATGATGTCATCAATGCATCTGATGATGCAGTAAACATGTTTTCTTTAATTAGATAAGGCTAAAACTTTAAGATAAATCTAAAAAATTTCGAAAAAAACTACAAAGAATTTAGGAAAAATCACTAATTGAATCTTATAAATACCCCATCTCCCTAACCCAAAAGGGGAGAGAAAAAGAGATAAAAAAAACCTTAGAAATTCCCGAAATTAGGAAAATGACCGAAAAATAAGAAAATCCTTTAGAAAATTCTTAAAATTTTAAGAAAAATCCCAAAAAAATCCCAAAAAATTAGAGAAAATATCAGAATTCATATTCAACCTCTGGAGATCACAAAACCCTTAAAAAACTAAAGAAATTCTCCTCTAGACCCTGAGAAAAACTGATAGCTTTAGAAAAAGCTCTAAATTGAAAACCCTATAGAAGAAAGAAACCCTAGCTTTCTGAAGTCTTAACCGCCAAGACTGATAAAATCTAGACCTACGGCTCAAAAACCCTATATAAAAACTAGAATTAAGGTATAACAACCCTTGATCTAACCCTTTACACTAGATATCTGCTAGTCAACATCCGAATCAGAGAGGCAAAGATGATCGGTTCTGATACAGACGAGCCGTCGAAGGCTCGGGAATCCTGGGACATCCGGCCCAGTTTGGTATTATTTCTTCCTCTCTTTCTTATTCTTTTTACTATTTTGCTCTTTTTATTTATTTTTTATCTATTAACTTGTCTTAACAATCGTATTTTAATGCTTTGGATCATGTTGGCCCTGCCACAGTTTGAGAGTAGATCTGCTCGTTTTTGGGTAAATCTAGCCTCAGATTTGAATTCGATTTTTCCCACTTTCTCTACCATTTTATTTACATATTTTTAATTAGTTTAAGGTGTTAAAATTCGAGAGATCTTCATCGAAAGATCTGTCAGATTTTTATCGTAAACAGTTTGGCACCCACCCTGGGGTTAGTTCGAGCTTGATCCAAGCTTCAAAATATGATTTTTATTCACTATTTTTCACTGTTTACAGTCACCAAAGGTCTTAAAAACTCTGCTTTTTTTTTAGCGAAACTCCCAGTATCGCAAAAATTTAAAGGTCTCATAAACCTCTGAAACTTTGTCAATCTGTTTTAAGGACTCTTTTGTGACTGTACAAAAAACTTTAGATCAAAATAAATTTTTTAAACATACAAAAAAAATATTTTTCAGTTCAATCTAGGCTTTTATATTGTACTTTATTTTAATTTATTTCATCATAAATATTTTTATTTCTTACTTCTTCTAGTTTAAAGTAGTATTATTTCATCAATATTAATAAGATAAAAATATAAAAAAAATAAAAAAATAATAATGTTTTGGGCGACACCAGCCGTGTCGCCCACCTTGCAGGGGCGACACCACTAGTGCCGCCTAGGCGACACCACCCATGTCGCCCAATTGCAAGTGTCCCAGAAAAATTCTGGGACCTTACAGGATCATTCCAGGACTTTTAGATCCATGTTGATTAATTTTTGACCTAAAATAAAATTTTTAAAAATATAAATTTTGCTTTTAATAGATCTGTTCTGTTTTTGCCCTTTTGATTTTATTTTAGTTTGTTAATTTTTACTAAAATCATATTTTCCCTACTTTCACCATGCTTAGTTTAACTGTGTTTCATCAAAATTAAAAAGATAATAAATAAATAAATAAATAAATAAATAATACATTAGGGTTGTTTACCCCTCCAAACCTAGACCCACTCTTGGTCCGAGTCGAGACTCATGCATCATCTAGTCTAGATCTTAGTCTAGGTTCTAGCATAGGTCTAAGCTTAAGAGTTGCCCCTAGTCTACTAAGTCGTCGAGTTTATATATTACCTAAGTCTAGATTTTAGAACCCAACCAAAAGTAATCACCATGATAGTCACTCAAGGCGACCATGATGACTGCTCCACGACCGACTCTAAGCCTAACTTGCCAAACCTAGGGACCAGTGTATTGCAATTCCTTGGAGTTATCGACAGACCTCAGGACAATCCATTATCCAATGCCCAAGTCTTCAATTAGAGGCAGAGTCTTAGGCATCCACTCCTAATCCTGAGATCTGCATGGCCCGAAAAATTGGCTCCGCTCGAAAAACCTTGAATACTCAGGGAGTCTGACTAGGCGTCGTCCTACAGGGGACTTTAGGCAACCAAAGTAGAATTCGAGTGAGGGAAGAAATTCATGCAACATCTAAAACCAATTCTCGTAACTCGAAACAAGATACCTCTGAGGTGCAGCGATTTCAAAACCAAGACCCACCTAGGTCTAGGGGATCTAACCCAACCTCGAGCCACCATAGTACAGCTCATGATGTCCTGAACACTGTACGAAGCAGAGGTATCGACTCAAACCGACCCTTAGGCGAGATAGACGTCCAAGCTGCCCTCAAAATTTTAGTTGACCTAGGTTACACTGTTCATGCCCCAGCTTACGGGTCGATCCCTAACCAAGTTAGTGGTATAGGTCAACCCTTAGCACAACCAAGTCAGCCGATTCTTCCATCGGTTCCTCTGGTTCATTTGGTCCAACAAACAGTGTAATATCTGCAACTGGTGGCGAAACTTATGGGTCAGTACGCCCCTCAGGCACCAATGTATCAAACTGCCCCGGGACTGTGGCTCATCAATCTCTGGCCCATACAGGCCAACATATACCTCAAGTTTTAACTTATCAGTTTACGCTTGGGAACCCACCAATCAGTGGGCCTACTGCCATGCCAAATACTCAACAAGAAGAGCCTTAAAAGCAATGCAGGATATGCTTGTAAGAATGGGCATGCATGAAATTCTCCCCCCAAAGGACTATATCCAGGAGACCCTTGGAGGCATGGAAGACCTTCCCCTGGGATTTGTCGTCCCAAAATTTAGAAACAAGTTCAATGGGAAGAGCGATCCAGATACTCACGTCAATGCGTACCTCCTCTCCATTCGAGCTTTGCGAGATAAGCCTAACCAACTGAAGGCCATCTTTTTACAAACATTAACCAGTGAGGCATTGAACTGACATCGGAGAACAATATCCGCTCGACCACACATCTCTCCAGACGAAATGTTCAACTTATTCGTCTGTCACTACCGCAGATCGACACTAAGACCTCTCTCCCTGGGTGAACTCAGTGCAACAAAACAAAACCCAGGAGAACCTTCGAGGAATTCATCAGTCAATTCCGCGAGGCAGCAATGCGCGTCATAAAATGGCCACGTACAGACCCAGCCAAGATCTCCATAGTCTTAGAGAATGTTGCTCCCAAGTACAGGACCTTCTTCAGCCAAGGTCTTATCCCCCACTCTTTCGACCGCATGATCAAGCGGGTGGCGCGACATAAAAGGGTCAGAGGGACACCCCTCCGCACCAAGCCCGGCAACAAGCCGATAATAGCTCCCCAAAATAAGAACAAAAACAAGGGGAATGCTTCCGATCAGGTTATTGAGATTGTCGTTAACGGATCGGCCTAAGGTTCAGCTGCTCAACGCAACAATCAAAATCAAAATCGAAGGGGTCAGCCTAGAGCCAACGCTCAAAATATTAACCAAAGGCGAGAGGATAATTTCACCCCTCTCAAAGACCCATTAGAAAGGTGTTGGAATTACTCTTGGCTAAGAATATGGTTTATCTCTCGCTACCATGTGAACCACCATTTCAAGTCACGGATCGGAGCAGGTGGTGCGAATGGTATCAAAACCATGCTCATGATACTCAAAACTGCATATATTTGAACAGGTGATTCAAGGGTTAATCAATAGGGGGGACATCACTGTTGCACCTAGAAATGAACCTGTCGAAGAGCCTAATCAAAAGATAGGTATCTTCACAAATCCTCTCCCTAAAAATATGGTCACAACGACCGAAAAGCCAAGAGCTCAATACAACTCGAAAGAAAACGTTGTCATTCACATGATTGAGTGTAGAGACGAAGAAGAGGATCCCAGTCAGTTCATATTGGCTTATGATCATCACTTTTAAGAACTCGAAGAAGATCTTTTGAGCCACCTAAGAGGAAGCCCTTCATCTCCACACCTCGATAACCTTCCCAAATGGGATCGATATGATGAAGATGACACATTAGAGATTGATATGGTTAGGACCAATAAAAAGGCGTCATCTTCCAAACAAGGGGCCAACACCCAAAAGTCTCTCATTACTCTTGCTTGGGCTGACCCTAACGAGCTTCAGGCTGGGGAGGTCGACTCCTTAACCCGAAGAGGCCGAGTGTCAAACTCATTCAATTGATGGCCGATACTCTTGATGAAACATTGGGAAATACCTAAAAAATAAAACAATCAATGGGGGTCATAGATCACAAGCTGGACAAGGAAATTCAAGAATATGCAACCACCTACGATCTACCATCTCATCTCGGGAAGATTCAGGCTCAAATCTCCATCTTGAAGCTACTCACCAATTCACCAGCACATATAGCCCAGATCGAGAAGGTCCTCGCCAAGACACACATCCTGAGCAACACACAGCAAAATGAATTGTGTGAAATGATCAACTAGCTGATGGCGTCAACACCAATCGTGTTCACATATTATGACATCCCAACCACCTTCAACCGATTTCATGTCCAACCTCTACACATCACCGTCTTCATGCAAGGATATGAGATACAAAGATTGCTTGTTAATAATGGAGCATCCTTAAACATATGCCCTATGAAAACAGTGCAGCAGATAGGTAAAAGCCCGAATGACTTCGTGCCATGTCAACTAACTATCGCTGCATACGACGAAACCAAAAGACAAGCTGAAGACATATTACCTCTCACACTCAAGATCGACCCTACTGTCCAAGTGATAAATTTTTATGTCTTGGACATAAAACCTTCTTTCAACATGCTGTTAGAAAGACCGTGGCTACATAAAAACCTCATGGTCGCCTCTAAACTCCATCAATGCCTCAAATTTCCAGCTGAAAACGGCGTCGAAAAGGCATGTACTGAACCCCTTGCTTTTCTCAATCGTAGTATACATAACTGAAAGCTAGCTGTAGAAGCCGAGCTCGGAGAAATCTCGCTCGCTTCCTTCAAGCAAGTCGATTGTGCCACCTTACGCCTAGAGGACGACGACTTGTTCCTCAAATTTTCAAACTTCTGCATCGATGGATGACATTATCCAATGTTAACATCAATATGGTTTCGGGTCCCTCGAAGCTTGGCACATGCTCTTCTCCCAAAGCTTCCAATCAAGCCAAGGCTTGGATAGTCAAGGGCAAGGCGTAACGGAGGCAATTTCTAAATCATTTGAAGCCAAAACTGTAAACAGATATCGAAGAGGTCTCGGGTGTTCTCTCACCTTATTACAAAGCCAGATGAAGCCTTCAAGCTATTCGAGTTTTGTATTTGGAGGCATTCAAAGCCTCGATGCCCATCCTTCAAAACGGCCTAAGTTGATCCTTGCATCTCCAATGGGGAATAACTTTTCTTCCACATCTTAGCACACACAAGAACTAGGAATTGAAGACCTTTTTGCTGACCTGGATTTGAAGGAATGCACAATCGGCTATAACACAACCAAGCATGCTCATCCACCGATTCAAACTCAAGAACAGAATTGGTCGATCACTCCCCTATCTCGAGAATCGCGGGAAGCATACCAACGGCTCCTTCAAGTCTCAATGCTAAAAAATAGATAAGCGCAGGGTGGCCATCTAACCTCCTTAAGCGTCCAGTCCCCAATATATCTCTCGCGCGTCTCATAAGGGATACCTCTTGTGCTATTTAAAAAACCGTTGAAAAATCAAAACATGATAAAATTGAGAATAATGAATTTTTTTTTTCAAAAACAGTGAATACTCAAGATAGCCCGATAACGGTTCATAATACCTAAGATGACGAATTGGATGACCAAGAAGAAGATTAAGAGAGTCAAGAGTCTGAAAAAATTCCTCAACCTGAGGAACTCACTTCCCATGTTTAGTAATTCAAGAAGAGGTTCGATGGTGACCCCACAGCTATCATAGAAGAGAAAATTGACATAAACCTAGGAACTGAGAAGGACCCAAGGTTAACCAAGATTGGAACCTCCCTATCTCCTAAGGAGAAGGAAACTATGATTTTCTTTCTCAAGGAATATCACGATGTCTTCGTTTGGTCATACGATGACATGCCAGGGCTAGATCCCACATTGGTGCAACATCACCTAATATTCAATGAAGGGGCCAAGCCTATATGGCAGAAACTCCGACGTCATAAGACCCACCTTGAACTCAAAACTAAAGAAGAAATCAACAAGCTACTCAAAGTGAAGTTTATTACCCACGTCGATTACTTAGAATGGTTGGCCAACAAAGTGGTTGACTACAGAGACCTCAACAAGGCATGCTCAAAGGACAATTTTCCATTACCAAACATAGATGCCTTGGTTGACAACACTGTGGGGCACGAGATGTTGTCATTCATGGATGGCTTCTTAGGTTACAACCAGATCTTCATGCAAAAGAGACCAGACCAAGACTTCGTTCATAACATAATGGGAAACTTATTGCTATAAAGTCGTGCCCTTGGGTCTAAAAAATGCAGGGGCAACTTATCAGTGGGCAATGACTAGCATCTTCCACGACTTAATGCGCACCATCATGGAAGACTATGTCGACGACATTCTGGTCTAGTCGAAGAGCAGGCCTGACCATTTTCGAAAGGTTCCGGAATCATCAACTCAAACTCAAAAAATGTGCCTTTGGGTTGAATCCGGCAAATTACTAGGCTTTATAGTAAGCCAAAGAGGCATTGAGGTGGACCCGTCCAAAATATGAGCCATCACTGAAATGCCCTCTCCTCGGAACATTAGAGAAATTCATGGGCTGCAAGGTCGCATACAAGCCATAAGGCATTTCATCTCACAACTAGCAGACAAGTGCGCGCCGTTTAATATACTACTCAAGAAGATACCCCATTCATATGGGATAATGAATGCCAAGAAGTGTTTGATCAAATCAAGGAGTACCTCACAAAACCTCCCATCCTTAGTCCTCTTAGTCCAGACAAACCCCTGTTCCTATACATGTCAGTAAGAAACAAGACCACGACGGCAATTTTAGGACAATACGATGACCATGAAAAAGAACAAACGATATACTATATCAGCAAGACTATGGTGGACTATGAGACAAGATACACAGATGTGGAGAAGCATTGCTTGACGCTTGTGTGGGCCATGCAAAAGTTAAGGCACTATGTCTTATCTCATTTAATCAAGCTCATCTAAAACATAGACCCACTCAAGTTCTTATTGGAGAGACCAGTCCTGAACGGAAGTTTGCCGAACTGGAGAATGCTATTAAGCGAGTTGGAGATCGAATATGTTACTCAAAAATCGATCAAAGGACAAGTCATTGCTGCCCACTCAGTTGAACACGTACTACCAGATAACACTCCCGTCAACATGGATCTCCCTGATGAGAAGCTCTTGATAATCAAGGAATCAATTTGGGATCTATACTTCGATTGTGCAAGAAATGAATACGGGTCACATATAGGAATCATATTATGCTCACCCGAGAAGATTTTAATACCAATAGCCATCAGATTGAATTTTCTATGTACCAATAACATTGCTGAATATGAAGCCTTGATAGCTCGAGAAAGCCGTAGGAATGAAAATCCAACAAATACGAGTGATTGGTGACTTCTTACTCATCATAAACCAAGTTCAAGGGATATAGAAGGTGAAAGAATAAAAGATCAAGCCCTATCAAGAAAAGGTCGAAAAGATGATCAAATATTTCAATAAAATCACCTTTCACCATGTAACTAGGGAAAATGATCGGTTTGTCGATGCCTTTGCGACCCTTGCTTCAATGGTTGATATTCCTCTAGAAATCACCACGCTGTCATTCTATATCTAGAACAAACATGATCCTTCCCCACCAAGGATCAAAGAAGAAATAGAACAAGAAAATAGAACGATGGGGAAGTGTCTCTTGTGGCCGCAGATGCGCTAGTTAAGGCAAAACCATGGTTCCACGATGTTCTATCCTTGCTGAAAGATGGGTACATTGAAGGAGCCACCAAAAAGGATGAAGAAGCCCTTCGAAGGTTTTCTGTGGGATTCTTAATAAGAGGAGATCTCCTGTTCAGAAAGTCTTTCAATGACATCATTCTACGGTGTCTTGATCAGCCAAATATCAACCAAGTACTAACAGAGTTACGTAATGAAGGAGCTCATTCTAGCACAGCCGCCTTAGCTCAAAACATCAAGGGCCAAGGATTTTACTGGACCACAATGACTGAAGATTGTTGGAAGTTCATAAAGAGGTGTCCCAAATGTAAGATTTATGGAGACCTCATACACGCATCGTCCGTACCACTCAACTCAACACTTCCATGTGGGGTCTTGACATCATCTGAATGATCTCATTGAAAGCCTCAAATGACCACTGTTTTATATTAATGGCTACAAAGTACTTCACCAAATGGGTAGGGGCCGCAACATTTGTCAAAATTGAGGGACAACATGTTGCCCGTTTTATAAAGAACAAGGTTCGATGTTTCTGAGTCAATCATTACTGACAATGGATCCAATCTCAAAAATGAAAAAGGTCTCTAAGGTGTGCAAAAATTTTGGGATAACGTAGAAATTCTCCTCACCTTACTACACTCAAAGAAATGGACAAGCATAGGCTACAAACAAAGGACTTCTCAGAATTGTAGACATAATAATAGAAGGTGGAAAAGATTGGCACGAAAAGCTAAATGACGCGCTATGGGCCTACTGGACAACTGAAAAGACTCCTACTGGCATGATCCCATTCTCATTGGTGTATGGTATGGAAGCAGTGTCACTCATTGAAGTTGAGATACCGTCTTTCCGAGTGCTTATTCATAAAGATTCAGATGAGGAACAAAAAATTGAAGCATGAATCACTACCCTCATTAATTTGGATGAAAGATGAGTACGAGCAACGCAAAATATTGTTGCTTACCAGTGTAGAATCGCGAGGGCATACCAAAGTAAAGTTGTTCCTCCACAGTTCAAGGAAGGGGACATGGTACTCAAGAAAATCTTCCACACTCCTGCAAACCCATACCCTTTGGGAAAGTTGAAACCTAATTGGAAGGGTTCATTCATGGTCACCCCAGTGCACATAGGCAATTCTTAGAAGATCAAGAATCAGGAGGGGTGCGAGCTCACCGACCCCATCAATGCGATGTATCTCATAAAATACAACCCGTAATGGGCTTAAAAGAGTGGTGAAAACCTGAAAAGGCATAAAATAAATAAATAAATAAAATCTCCAAGAATGAGCTTTCGATTAAAAAACACACAAGTACAAACAAGTCTTTGCAAGTTCCAACCATACAGCACAAGCAGACCATGAGGACGAAGACTCCTCCTAAACCCTGTAGGTTCCCAACATAACCAACTCAGAAAGATGTGAGAGCATGATATGAAGAGAAAAAAGAAGTGAGTTCGACGAATCCTGGAAAAACATTGGGACCTCTCCAAAATGGAACCTCAGCAAGAATCCAGAGAACTCTTCATGGACCCGCGAAGCATAGGATGAAAGCTCCAAAGGTAAAAATACAACTTTGAGACTTCTGAGTTATCACGATCCCACAACGAAATCCTTTCATCATCTTTGGGTAAAATATAATAAAGAAAATGACCACCAAAGGAGCCACAAGTGGCAAAACTGTAAGGTCCGTCCCTTTTAAAAGCGTTTTTTCAATCTGAATGTTAAACTCCATTTCCAAAACTCCTTTAAAAAAGACTTCCTCCATCACTACTAGAGGTTAAACTATTAGTCGATCTGGCCTCGTTCTCGAAGCTAACTTCCTATGCCTATTATGAAGGTTTGAAACTAGCCAGGAACTCCATGGTTGTATGAGTATAACTACCAACTACTACATATCGGAGATGGGTGAACCTCGTCAATGACGATATTAGCTAGTCAGGGACCTTTTTTCTCTCGACTGGATCCCCTGAGGCAAAATGAGGCAAGCTCATCCCCGTGTGTGCGTACGATGTCCCAAAGTCCAATTCAAAAAACGTCAAACTCGTGCGATGGAAAAGAGTCAAGATAGTTATCGTCTAGCTCCGTATGATGTGAAAGTTCTGGTGTATCTAGGGCATAATCACCCTGTTTCAATGGAAAAACGTCAAACTTGTGCGACATAAAAGAGTCGAGGCAGGTATCGTCTATCCTTGTATGACATGAAAGATTAAGTGTAACCAGGGTACAACCACCCTTTTCACAGAAAAAACATCAAACTCGTGCCACGTAAAAGAGCCGAGGCAGGTACCGTCTATCCCTGTATGACTTGAAAGGTCCGGTATATCTAGGTCACAACCACCCCATTCGATGGAAAAATGTCAAACTCATGCGACGTAAAAGAGCCTAAGCAGGTGTCATCTAGCCCCATATGACACGAAAAGGTCAGGTGTATCCAAGGCAGAACCAACCTATTCGATGGATCTGTCTATCCCCATATTGATGTAAAAGGGTGGGGTGTACAGTCCATCGTTGCATGACGTTAAACTGCGTAGAGGGCTCTATGGTTGCAGGAGTTAAAACTAGTAACCAACCTTGTTTTTCGAAATATCTTTCTCTTTTCAAAATTTTCATTATATGGCTTGTGTTTTCCAAAAACTTTAATTTTTTTGTTAAAATAGTAACATGTCCTTGCTCCGGGTTCTATTTAAAATCTCCTCCTACTTTCAAAAATTCCAAAAAAAGTCTTAAAAAAACAAATGAGCTTGGACACCTGTATATGATGATTACCATGTTGTCTAAATTGCCACGTTGTTGCCTCGTCTCTTACTTCGAATTCGGCTAGACAAGTCTCTTCCTATAGAAAGCCTTTTCCTATAGATCGCCTTAGGAAACTCTAAGGAGATCAAAGAAAATGCCAGGGTTAAAAATTCAAATTACAAAAGCCCCTGACGTTAAGTGGCATGGCTAGAAAATCCAACTCGATTTTCAAGCTTGTGTAACTCACCGACATCTCACGCCGAAAACCCTAGGAGGAAAAATTTCCTAGGTGGGTGAGCTCGGTGAGCGCAATGACTTGGAGGGATAGTTGGTGTGCCCTCTGACCACTTGACCTCATGAAGAAATTTAAAATGTATGCTTTATCTTTTACGTTCACATGCCCCCTCAAAGGACAGTAAACGCTAAAGTGTCTACTTTTGTGCCACTCACCTGTCCCTCGAAGGATGAAGAGTGCCAAAGAGGGACAACTGTAGACACCCCATTTTAAATCTGGCAAATTTTATAGTTTTATGAACCCTTAAGACGACATTATCCTAGTAGACCCAATTTAATTACCCCAAGAGGGGCAACTGTAGAGACCCTATTTTAAATTATAGTTTTCTAAACCCTTAGGACCACATTGTCCAAGAATCGTCTGAAGCGATCCTACGGATAAAAAGATATAACAAATAACAATTTAGTCCCTGTGAGACCCAATTGTCGAGCTGTGGGCGGGCTGTAACGGGCCCGACAGGCCCAGACGCGAGCTGATGATGTAGTTAATGCATATGATGATGCAGTAAACATGTTTTTTTTAATTAGATAAGGCTAAAACTTCAAGATAAATCCAAAAAATTCCGAAAAAGAACTCCAAAATATTTAAGAAAAATAAAAAATTGAATCTTATAAATACCCCCTCTCCCTAATCCAAAAGGGGAGAGAAAAAGAGACCAAAAAAACCTTAGAACTTTCAAAAATTAAGAAAATTACCCAAAAATACCAAAAATAGGAAAAGCCTTAGGAAATTCCTAAAAATTTAAGAAAAATCTCCTAAAATCCCAAAAGATAGAGAAAATCTCAGAATTCATTTTCAACCTCTGGAGGTCACAAAACCCTTAGAAAACTAAAGAAATTCTCCTTCAGACTTTAAGAAAGACTGACAGCTGTAGAAAAATCTCTAGATTGAAAGAAACCCTAGCCTCCTGAAGTCTTAACCCCCAAGACTGAGAAAACCTAGATCTAGGGCATAAAAACTCTAGATCAAAACTAGAATTAGGACACAACAATCTTAGATCTAATATTTTATACCAGAGATCTACTGGTCAACATCCGAATCAGAGAGGCAAAGAGGACCGGTTCTAATATGGGCGAGCCCTCGAAGGCTCGGGAATCCCGGTTGGTATGACTTCTTCCACCACTCTTTTTATTCTTCTTTTTACTGTTTTGCTTTTATTTATTTATTTTTTATCTGTTAACTTGTCTTAAAAATCGTATTTTAATACTCATTTCCTGGCAAATCTGGCCTCAGATATGAATTCGATCTGTCCCATTTTCTCTGCCACTTTATTTACATCTTTTTAATTAGTTTAAAGTATTAAAATTCGAGAGATCTTCATCAAAAGATCTGTCAGATTTTCATCGTAAACATATCTCTTCAATCACAAACGACGCTAGCCCATTGCTGCCTGTGTTATTTCTATTTCTTCTCTTCTGTCACAGATGGCGCTAACCCATCGTTGCCTGTGCTTTGCTCTTTCTTCTCTTTTGACACAGACAACGCTAACCTATCGCCGCTTGTGATTCTCTCTTTCTTCTCTTATGACACAGACGACACTAACCTATCGCCGCATGTTCTTCTTCTCTTCTGTCACAAACAGTAGTAACCTATCGTCGCATGTGCTTCTCTATTCCTTCTCTTCTGTCACAGCCGACGCTACCCTATCGCCGCATGTGCTTCCTTTTCTCTCTCTCTTCTGTCACATTGGTGAAAGCACATTGTCGCCCGTATTCTTTTTCTTTCCTCTCTCTTCATATCACAGCCGGCAGAAGACATCGCTGTCTGAGTTTTCTCCTTTCTTCTCCCATTGCCGCCTATGTCTGTCTTTACCTCTTCTTTTCCCTTTAACCACTCCCACGCTCTTCTTCTCCCTTCTTTCTCCCATTCTTTCTATTCCCTTCCCCTTCTTCTCTTCTCTCCCTTTCTGATCTTTCTTTTTCTCTTTCTCTCACTATTTCGTTTTGATTAATAAGCGTTGAGATTAGCCTTCCATGATAGTCTTGTCATTTAGCCATAATGTTGTTGTGCCAGTCAGAGTTACTGTGCCCGCTTTATTACCACGACAGACTAGCCACTGTGCCTAGCTAGTAATTTTGTTGAGCCGGTCTGAGTTACCGAGCCCGTTTTACTGCCACGACAGGCCAATTACCTAACAGTTTAGTCACTGTGTTGATCTCCCCGCCTGGTTAAATTCCTCTCCCCTGCATCTTTCTTATCTCATTCTTCTCTTCCTCTTCTTGAAAAAGGACGCCCATGTGCGTTCACCAAAAAGGAAAGGTGACGTCTATTAACCCACCTACCTTGTAACATTTACCATATGTGTGTGATTGCAGAAAATAGGAGAATACAGGCCAAGAGAGGCGATTCTGAACCAGTTTTACTACTGAGGGGCTTTCTTCATGATCTAAGAGGATGCCCACGCGAGCCAGCCCGAGTAAGTCCTGAACCCACCTTAAATTCCTCTCTCATCGATTGGTCCACCTGCCCTTGCACTCGAGCAATTTCCCGAGGGAGCGATCTCAAAGTCTCGGGTCCCTTGAAACTTGAGACGCCCGATCATCCAGATCTGGAGGGCGAGATCGAGACACCTAATCAATTCTCCCTCCAGAATGAGGGTAGAAGTCCCAAGTTTCAGGATTGAGATCAAGTAATGCTCTATTGACTGAGTTGTACCCTTTTTATACAGCAATTATATGTACTATGATGTATGACCATACTCTGTGATAAATGTGATTTATAATGGACTATGGGCATGTTATTATGTATATAGATACTGATAATCGGGAATGCAAGGGCAATGATCTACTTACTGGGCTTATTATTCACTCCGCTTATTTCATCTGTGTAGAGTGTTAGTACTTGACTGCGTGTGGCGAGCAGCTGACTGGTGATAGTAGGTGTTCGGAGTTCGAACCGGTTCAAAATTTCTTTTTGGCTTTGTAGGTGTCTGGTGGCGTTGCCACGTGTTGTTCTGTTTGATGTAATATTTTGAGATGAATGTTAGGCTTGTAAGCCTCAAAATTTATTGAAAAGACTTTTGAAGATGAAGGAAGTTAATGGCTTTAATTTATTCAGTTTTCAGACTTGTTGGATGAGTTTTTATTTATTTATTCGTGGTTTTCTTTGATTCCGCACTCTTAACATGTGTGGATGTCACTCCCACTTGAGTGACGTACGCAACCTCCGGTTGCGATCCCGCACTCTATTGCCCTCCAGATTGGGGTGGTAGGGGTCAAGGGACGGGGTCGTGACATCTGCATCTCTTAAATCAGTTATATCAGTACAAAGAGAAAGGTAGCAGCATCAACATGCCTCTATAGTAATGCTTAGATTTGTATGTGATTTCATTTTCTCATTTTTTTTGGTTTTTGTGCACAAGAAAGGTAGCTGCATCAACATGCCTCTATAGTATCGCTTAGATTTTTATTTGATTTTATTTTCTCATTGTTTATGGTTTTTGTGCATAGCAACAACATATTTCCGTAAGCAAGCATGGCCAAGAGTTAAACATCCAAAGCCTTGATCTACATCTCTTAAATGAGTTGAAAGCAACTTGATATATACCCACAGCTACAAAACACCACTCGATATGCCACTCTTAATTGCTTATTTTTGTTTCTCAATGATTCCGTATTTGAATTACTTCAATTCTCCATGTCTCTATATTCAATAGGTCTTTTCTTGCCATTGGAACGTCTATGGATCTCTCTCTCGCTTTAATGTAGACTGTCTCTCTCACTTTGGCCAAATTGGGTTGAACTTCAAAATAGTTCTTTTCTTGTCCTTGGAATGTCAAAAGATCTCCCCTTTGGTATTTTTTCCTCTCTAAGCACACCTGGAGTATTATTATGAGAAAACCGATGAGTCTCTCTCTCAATAAAGTTTTGTCCTTATTTATGGATTTGTCGTACATTTGAAAAACATTGGTCTCTCTCTAAATGATGAGTGATGGAGATTTTGAATTTTATAAAATGCCACTACCATAACAGGGTCGGCTTCTTCGTTCTCTCATCTCAAACAATGAAACTAAAAATTACCTAATTGATTAACTATCTTTTGGGTAGAACCTGAATTACCTGAATCGTCTACTTTATAGTGATATATTAAGCAAATTAGTGATATGGGTTTTATTAAACTGGATATGTTAAGCAACAAATTACCTAATTCTTTATGACTGAATATCTATGGGTTGTTGTAGTTCTAAAACCCATAGATATGTTAAGCAAGATTTGTATTTCATAATCTCCTCCCAACATGGAAGAGACTCTCCTCTCTTTCTCTCACTTAGAAGAACTTAAAACTTCTATATCTTGGACAAGCCAAAATTACCTGAATCGTTTACTTTTTAGTGATATGTTAAGCAAATTAGTGATATGGGTTTGCTTAAACTGGATATGTTAAACAACAAATTACCTAATTATTTATGACTAAATATCTATGGGTTTTTGCAGTTCTACAACCCATAGATATGTTATTAAGCAGGATTTGTAGTTCATAGTCTCCCCTCAACATGGAAAAAACTCTCATCTTTATCTCTCTCTAAAAACTTCTATATCTTGCTTAACGTGTCATACAACGAATTGTTCTCTCTCTTTAGAAATGTATGCTTATTTTCATTTTCCTTTTGTTACTCCACATTATTTTCATATTTGTTTTTATTGTTTAATTGTTTTGATTATAATAATTAATGTTAGATGTAACTATTATGATATAAAAAATTATAATATATGGGGAACAAAAATATATAGATTGGCTAACAATATTATTATCTACTAAGATTTTTTCTTCATGCATGTATAGCCTCCAATGTGATCATTCTACTAAGATATTGGTGCGAATAACATTAAGTTACAAAAAATAAGATGTTATCATTTATTTAATCATTAAATAATGATATTAGTATTACTTTTAATGTCAATCTGAAATGCTTTCCTATAATACAGGAAAGCCATTTACGGTAAGAGTATAAAATCCTTTTTATTTTACTATCATAAATTTGAATATTGAAGAGTCAAAGGAATAAAACCAAAAGAGAAATGATAATAAGGAAAATTCAATAAAAAGAGAAGAAGCAACAACTTAGGTTCATAGAAATAACCGATGAAAATGGCGAAATATAATCAATGAATTGTAACGAACGATTCAATAAAAAGGAGAAAAAACAGCAACCTAGGTTTATAGAAATGACTGGCGAAAATGGAAAAATAAAGTCAATGTATGATAAAAAATAAATAAATAAAAAATTGTCGCAATGAAAGGAAGAAAATTAAATAATACCAACATTAGGTACTGATATTAATATAAGAATTAGGTGCTTAAAAAATAATTCCTTAAATTTTTTTTTTTTTAATTTTCAGTGTCAAAATATCTACTAAAAAAATTACGTAAAAATTGCATAAGTAATTTCCATTGATGACGCAAATAAATTGCAAATGAACAGGCTCATGTCTCATGTAAATTTATGTATTTTTAATTTTTTTCTAATTTTTAAAATATTATTTATTTAGAAGTAAATAATTTTTTGGTAAATTATTTTAAATTAATTTTAATTTAAAATAAAAAAAGGATAAAATATAAATATAGTTAACCAATAATACAAAAAAAATAAAAAAGATAATCCCTTATATGTTTTTCTTTTTTGCATTTATATTTTCTCCATTTTTAAGATAGTACTTACTTATAAATAAATAATACATTTACTAATATAAATAAAAATAATTTCATTTATATTAGTGAACTATAGAATTGAATATGTATACAAAAAAGGAAATCATGATAATACTTAACTATAAATACAAAATAAAGATGTAAATAATGTAATTGAAATTACTTTTAAAAAATAATTACCTCAAAATGCAAGTCACAAATAGAATTACTATCATATTTGGAAGTTTATGTGATATGTTTTTGTATTTTTATTTTTCTAATTACTTATAATATTATTTAAATTATTATCTAATAGAAGCCTCCATGTAATGATGGATCCAACAAATTCTCTCTCTTTCTATTACTCTCTATAATCGAATATGACTATTTAAGATTAGCATTTTATTTTAGTGACTAATATTTAGTACATATGCTGTACATGTGCATAATACTAGTAATTTTAAAGTGAAAGGGCATTGGTTAGGTGCCTCGATCTCGCCCTCCTGATCCTTTTAGGATCGAGAGGCACATGTCTCGGGTTTTGAGAGAAGACCTAGGACGTTTTTGAGATCGCTCTCTCGAGAACCCCGTTCGAAAACGGGGGCAGGTGTTACAAACTGGTGAGAGAGGAATTTAAAGGTGGGTTAGAGACTTACTCGGGCTAACTCGCGTGAGCGCCCTCTTAGATCACAAAGAAAGCCCCTCAGTAATAAAACAGGTTTGGAATCGACTCCCTTGGCTTGTATTCTTCTTGTTTTCTGCTTTTCTATAATCACAGACATATATGGCAAAGGTTATAAAACAGGTGGGTCAAACCTCACCCTTTTCCTCTTTGATGAATATACACAAGCATGCGCATTCAAAAAGAAGAAGAGAATAAAGACGGGCGAGAGAAGAATTCGACTAAGCGAGGATCAGAGCAGTGATTAGAATGATGGATAATTAGCTTGACGTGATAGTAAAACGGGCTCAGTAACTAAGACCGGCTCACAGGATTACTACTAGACGTCGTTACCAATACAAACTAGCTAGGAACGATGGTCAGTCTGTCGTGGCAATAAAGCGGGCCAAGTAACTCTGTCACAACAACATTATGGCTAGACGATAGAACTACCATGAGGGGCTAATCTCAATCCCTCTTAGTCGAACGAAAGAGAAGCAAAATTAAGGCTACGAGGAGAGAATAAGAAGAGAAGTAGGGAAAGAAAGGAGGGAAAAGAAAGGAAGAGAAGAGTATGAAAGATGAGAGAATACAGGAGAGAGAGGGAAGGAAGGTGCAGTCAGGGTTAAGCATTATCGACTGTGTTTAGAAGGAAGAGAGAGAAATTCAGACAGCGATAGGCTTCGCTGACTGATAGGAGAAGAGAGAGAAAACCAGTCAGTACTAGATCTCGCCAACTGACAAAGGAAGAGAGAGAAAACCAATCGATGCTAGGCCTCGCCGACTGACAGAGGAAGAGAGAGAACCAGTCGGCGCTTAGTCTCGCCGACTGACAGAAGAAGAGAGAGAAACCTAGTCGATGCTAGGTCTCATCGACTGATAGGAGATGAGAGAGAAGACCAGTCGGTGCTAGGTTTCGTCGACTGACAGAAGAAGAGAGAGAAACCAGTCGGCGTTAGATCTCACCGATTGATAAGAGAGGACAGAAAAGACCAATCGACGCTAGGTTTCACCGACTGATGGACAAAAGAGAAAGAAAACCAATTGGTGCTAGGTTTCACCGACTGACAAACATAAGGAAAGAGAAAACCAGTTAGCACTAAGTCTTGTTGACTGATAGAAGAGGAAAGAGAAGAAGAGAGAGAAGATCGGTCGGCACTAGGCTTCACCGTCTGACAGGAGAGGAGAGAGAAAACCAGTCAATGTTAGGTCTCACTGACTGACAAACAGAAGGAGAGATAGAACCAATCGGCGCTAGGTTTTGCCAACTAACAGAGGAAGGAGAAAACCAATCGGTGCTAAGCCTTATCAGTTATGACAACAGAAAACCAACCGGTGCTAAGCCTCATCAGTTGTGACCGAAGGAGAAAACCAACCAGCTCTAGGCCTCGTTGTTTGCATTAGAAGAGAACAGATAGAGATAGAGATGAAAAGAAGAGAGAGAAAGAGATAGAGATGAGAAGGAGATAAAGATGAGAAGAGAGGAGAGAGAAAGAGAGAAGGAGAGAAAGAGATAGAGATGAAGTTAGAGATGAGAAGGGAGGAGGAGAGAGAAAGAGATAGAGATGAGAAGAGAGGAGAGAGAAAGAAGAGAGAAAGAGGGAAAAAGAGAGAAAGAGGGAAAAAGAGAGAAAGAGGGAAGGAGAGAGAAAGTTACTTGCCCGAAGGGTATCGACCCTTTTCTTCTCTCTCCTCTCTCCATCTCCAAGACGTACTCACAAACTCAAGCAGGAATGGAAATTTTATTTAATAAATCCAAAAATCAACCATAAGCCCTTATACAATGAGGCAGTGCCTGTTTATATAGAATTAGGCTAAAACGTAGGTGTACGCCCAAAAACTAGCTAGAATTGAAGATAATTACAATTTAATTGAATTTAAAGAAATTCTAAAAATGGGTGCAAAAGGATTGTTTTGCCCCTGCTTAAAAATGTGTGAAATTCTAGAACAGTCCCTACTGCTGCCCGAGAACTTGCGTGATCTTGCGTAGCTGACCCAAGGTCGTGCTAATGCCCGTTTGATCGAAAGATTATTGTTTTCTCATAGGACTCGGAATGGCGATCATTTTGATACCAAGTTCGAGCCATAAATCACGTTCTTGAGGCATGATCATGAGACTTGAATCTTGGATAAATCTTGAAAACTTCAAAAAAATTATGTGCTAGTTCCTTGATGTTTCTTCGTGACTTATTTGTTGAATCACATTGAGCATGCCGTCACGATCATGTTGCAAGAAACGTAGCTTCATTTTGTGTCCAGATGAAGATTTTGTCGTCTTGAGTTTTTTGCTAGAATCTTAACTTCAGGTGGCCGGAATTTACAGCTGCTTTGACGCCTTTATGTGTGAAATCCGATCGTTCATCGTACGCGAAGTTCGGATCAGAGATAGCTTCGGACCTCACTCATATAATGCAATTAGTTTCATACCGATCGAGTATGCAAGCCTCGTTATATGGCTACTCGAACGAGGTGTGCTGCTGCTGAACTTTCTGCAACTTCCTTCACAGATCAGCGACTTTCATTTAGTTTTGCTCTCTGCTTCGGCATTGTCAAGGGGGTGTACCACATATCGAATTGTTCATCTTGATGAGAGGAACATGCTCACCAAACTTGGGAGCGATCCGACTTGGACCGAGTGAGATATAAGCCCCGAAAATAACTGCCAGTGATTGTAAAAACAACCAACTTTAATGGTGTTTGAGGCCACACGGGAATAGTGGGTGGCCTACCTCTTTTTAATCTTTTATCCATAACTTTGTCCTGGAGTGCCCAATTAAGCCGAAACTTTACCCATAAGGGTTTCAACCATGCCGAATCTAATGACGGTGGTACCATAGCTGTTTGACGCACCAAAAATATAGCACTAGTTAGAGGGTCAATTTCAGGGTGCTAGAGACCGATTTTGCTGAAATTGTTTATTTGTGTTCACTGCCTTAGACATGTCTGATTGCGATGAAACTCGGCAGGTGGCCTTTTGAAGTGCTGATGAAGATCCTGATCAGTTCTTGGGCCATTATGAGACTGTCAAGAATTTCCACTATTTTGTAGGCTTTATTGACCTGCTTCCTACCAGGGACCAAGGTGTTGAAAAATACGTTCAAACAGGCATATCAACCATCGCCTTCCATCTCTAATCCCTAATGAACACTCTATGAGGTTCTTGCAGTTATGTTTGTATGATATTGATAATGAAGTTCGCAATCGTCTCAAACATTATGACATATTAAACCCCACATTGATTGAGTTCCTCACACATAATTTACAAAAATATAATCCTTATGTCTCGGTTCTTCGATGCTTGATTTATTACCATGATTTAAGACCATGTCGATTAGCTATCAACTGTGACCCAAGACTGGATCAAAGAGTTTACAATGAACGTATTGCTTCACAAATTGGTGCAGTTTGGATAGAAACAAATAATGATTTAAGACCATGTCAACATATTTGTTATTAGAATGATTTATTTGTTTTTCTAACAATTGCGCTTAATATGGTTTTGATAGAAAAAAACATAGAACTTATTAAGCGTATGGTGTTCACTATAACAAAGTCGTTTGTTATAATTTTGCTTATTTTCATTTAATACCTAAAAAGTATATCATCAAGAATAATATTATTGTTAATTATTCATCATTCATAAGTTCATTACGTTACAAGAGAATAATA
This sequence comes from Amborella trichopoda, assembly GCF_000471905.2. Next base: position 1,320,264 of record NW_006496564.1, on the reverse strand, counting down.
ACAAAAAATAAAACAATACAATACAATTAGTTCATATATATGAGAAAGTCGTAGTTGCTTATTTTATTCCTACGTGCAATACACATAATTCAACTAGTAATCTCTAACTTGCAGATATGTATATGAGTAAATAAAAGAATATATATATATATATATATTCAGACGCACCTCAAAATTTTCACAAGAAGAAGCCCAAAATTTGTTAAATTGCTCATCTTGACCTCAAGATGCATGGATATGAGAAAAAATAGATTTTAAGTATTGGAAATACTACATCAATTTTCAAGAGTTCCAATTGCTCATATATCTGCTCGATTTATACTAATTTTGAAGCTTTAAATATTATAATTAGAGATGAAAATAAATTTTTAAAGCATCATAAATATTTCTAGTATTGAAACAACATCTTTTGACACTATTTGAAAGTGCATCTTACTTTGATTGTTTAGGGCCTCTGCCTTATACAAACCACACCAATAAATAAATAAATTGTAAAAATTACACATAATAGTTTTATAAAGAAAACATTTGAATGGTTAATTTCAACTACCTTTAGATGAACCTCCCAATAGCAACCGCTTTATACCTCAGGGAATGCAAATGTATAAATGAGTTCCCCCAACTCATGAAATAATTTTCTTAATTTCTAAGGGAAAAGTATTTGGCGAGTCAGCCGCCTCACCTATACTTGTGTAGTCTCTCTAAAATCATCTCAAGGATGGAATTTTGATCCGAATTTGTAGGATTTGCTAGCTGATGCTTAGGAATATGGAATATCTTTTTTTGGAAAATATAAATAGTGTCTCCATATTATTTTCTACACCATCTATTTTAAAGACAGTGGTTTGATGCATGAGGGAGAGCGACAACATAACAACAAGTTCGTCAGCTGACTCACCAAAATTTTCATAATTGACTTTGTTTTACCCTAATTTAAAATTGAGTAGGGTGTGTATAGAGCCGAAGCGCACCTTCAAATAAAAAAATGTGGTTTTAAAACTGAAAATCTTTGTGATAACCTTAGAGTATATCTTCACTCAATCCTCAAAAGAACTCGACGACCATCACATATAGTGTTTTCATGCCAAGGATGGTAATAAACATGATCGATGTCATAAAGGGCTTGTGTCATATGAGATAGGGCCTAGTACTCTCTAAAATGGACCCCATTAGGTTATTATGACCAAGGACTATGAATATAGAGATACAGTTCCAAGATTCAAAAATATCATAACGTAATTGGAGTCAGACCCATCCCAGCTACACATAAATGTGGTGTATGTTCATGAGGGCCTATAGTGGATTAATTCAAGGCTATAATCTCTAAAATAAGTTTGAATATCATCATTATGATTAAGACAAGATTTGGGCAAAAGAATGTAGTAAATTTGATTGAGTTTGGAGTCAAAATGGGGTCAAAAGGACATAACCACAAAAGATAACTAGAGCTGGATTTTTAGTTGAATACCTATGGATCTCAAATAACATATTCCAGAAATGACACACTTGTGACAACTAAGGTCCAGTCATAGATTGAGGTTCAAGAAGTAAAATAGTGCCAAGTTTGAGCCCATAACTGTTAGTTTTTTGGCAAAATATGAAATACGTATGTATGTATTTATGTATATATCACGATACTAGGTTGTTTGTGATTACATCTAACTTATATAAAACATGATGTTGGTACCTTCATGGATTACACAGTTATACAGTAGTGCTCCTTTCACATTTGAGCGATACGCTTATTGAAGAGGATTGACCTTGATTATTTGATAGGCACATTGTCAAAACTGGGGTTCAAGATTGCCTTGCAACATCTGATGGACATGATGTGATATGTAAAGTATTTTTCAATATACCCCATCATGTGTATTTCGTATTTTGACTCATATACATATACTAGCCCTTGAAGTTAATAAGATTCCATGAGAGAAACATAAATATACCCGGATTCTAGAGAGACAGTGACTGACCTACATTGAGACTCACAAAGAAATAGCATGAGGAAATTGAAAAGACCTTTTCTTGGTAGTAAGGTGTACAAAAATGGATCTGGTCATCATTATTTCTTTTGTTCTCAATAAATTACGCAGCTATTAAATATTCGATTAATCAAAAAATTTTCAAACTGAACGTTGGATTGTAGGTAAATGAATAGGTTCTCATATGAGTGCCCTACAAACTATACATACTAAGCAGGAAAAAAAACAAACAGCAGTATGGGAGTGTAATTTTTTTTTGTCCAAATCGTTACCGGTTCGATATATTTTGTTGGAGTACCTATATGAATATTCAAGTGACTTTTCACTTTTAATGGGAATTGGGCATTCTCTAAGGTGCTCTTGGAAACTAGGATTTTGACTGCAATGCCTTTAACAAGTAAGCATTATAGGGAGAAAACAAATTTTGAAGAGAAAAAGTGTAGTATGTGGGAGGCATACTTGCAAGTGAACATAGTTTAAAGCTTATCCACTTACTGTTTTGCATGACACTATGTGGGGTCTATGTCTCTAGAACACCTTCAATTATGCATTTTGCTATGTGGAGAGTTTGGTTGTTTAAAAACATGCTAAGGGATTGTTCATATTGACAAAGGATGTTTTAAAATGAATACTAATTTTTCATTTTGTCAAAGCAATTTTCAAATCAAGGCAAATTACGACTTAAATGAAAGTTTTAGACCCACATTCCGATGAGCTAATCTATAGCATTTCATGCTCATTACATAATATTAGATGATTTTTCAAGATTCTCCTTGGTATATACTTGAAATTTTAACATGCATATACATGTGTTAGCCCTTGAATTGAATATTTGAGAATAATGTAGTTGGAAAACATAGCTCGTCATTGTCTTTGCTGCCACTTCTCCATCAAAAATTAGGGCTTCTCAACCAAATGGGAAGGAAATTTGGCTTGGAAGATTAATCGACAAGTAAACATGCCAAAAGTGGAGAATAGAGAGAAGGTAGAGAGAATCATATGATACTTTGAGCCCTTGAGAGAATAGAGAAACATTCATGGATTCTAGAGAGTTATTGACCTATATACCAAAATTCACACACAGACCGTAGGAGGAAATAGGAAAAACCTTGTCTCAATAACAAGGTATACAGGCACGGATAGACCCTTCTTATCTTCTTGTTTCTTCTCAATAAACTTTATAGCTAATCAGAAACCTTCCAACCCAAATGCATGACTAAATATAAATTAACATGGTCAATGATGAGTGACATAGAACTATTTGAAACTATTTTTTCAAATCATGACCTGTCACATTTCAAGCATGTTATATGTGTGAAGCCAAATCACGCATGTGGGCTTCATTTGTTTTTATACTTTATGTAGAATCTTTTTTCTTTTTCTAGGCCATTGGATTGGTATTTGATCCAAGGAATGTGGTGCTTTGTCTTGCTCCATGTTTAAGGGGGGTTTTTTCTTCATTGTTTTGGAGTGAGAGAACAAGAGAGAAAAAGTGAAGTAAAAGGAGAACTCACATGGGTTTTTCTGCCCAGGTTTTCTTCCCTATTTCTAGTGAGAGAAAGTGCTAAAAGAGGGAGTTTTGTTGAGTTCTTGAGGCTTGGCTGCTGGCCCAGTTTTAGAGAGAGAAAATGTACATTTGTTGTGTGTTTAGACCCTATATTGGGAGAGTTATAGCTTTTGTAAATTGAAGCTTTGGAACTCAATCTCTCTTGTAATCTCCATCAAATTAATATGTAAATCCTCACACCATTCTCTAGTGGATGTAGATCACGTTTTATGGCTGAACCATGTTAAATCTTTATGCTTTGTGAGTTCCATGTCGCTGTATTTTCATTCTTTTGATATTATATTGTTTCCATTGCTGATTTATGTTATTTATGATGTATGATAGTTAGTTTGATAAACCCCTGCTGTAATTGCACCACCATCTATCACAACAATTGGTATCAAAGCTTATGATTTGCAATTCTTTTGTTTGTGAAGAAAGGGGTTTGTTTTGCTATTGTGCTTATTTGTTGCATTTTTTTAAAAATTGAAAGGGCAATGAAATTTGAAAAACTAAATCAGAGTAATTGGGCAATATGGAAAATGATTATGGAAGATTATCTTGTTGGAAAAAAAATTTGATCGGCCCCTTCGAGGAAAAGAGGCCATGCCCCTTGAAATAGAAAATTGGGAATGAGATATTCTTGATCGAAAATATTTGGTAGCTAATCAACCATTTCACCTTCAATTTTATTTGATTTTTGTCAATGTAAAATATCTGCAGAGCTTTGACAATCTTTAGAGCAATCTTCTAAACAGCCATCTGGTGCAATAAAATGTATGGATTGAAAATGTTATTTTTTTAAAAAATAAAAGAAGGTGCAACAATTAGAGCGCATGTGAGTAAATTTAATTATATTTCTGCACAATTGATTCAGTTGGGATACCTTGGTTACCATTGTGATCAATACAATGGGTAACAAGTTACCTTTGAAGGATGTTGTCGCTTCATTGTTAAATGAAGAGTCTGGAAAGGCATCCACATGAATGTTAGTTAAATCAAATCAATCATTGGCAGCATGAGATAGAGGAAGAAGATAACATAGAAATCAACCATTTGGATTTAATAGGGGTAAATCTCATGGTAGAGGCAGGTCCAATCATAAAAAAGAAGGTTACTTGCTGATATTACAAGAAACCTGGTCATATAAGAAAATATTGTTATACTATGAAGAATAAACAAATGACCAAGGGCAATGATGGCCATGCCGAAGCAAGTATGGTATCTGATAGTGAAGATATGGTTACTTTTAATATTGTAGGCACAACATTGTCTACTGAAAATATTTGGGTCTGGGACTCTGGTGCTTCATTTCATGTTTGCCTAGAAAGATCATATTTTCATCGTACATACATGTGGATGGTGACTTATTCTATCTTGGTGATGATTGAGCTTGTAAAATCTTGGGTATTGAAAATGATGTTATCAAACAATCAGATAGAAGGAAGCACACATTGAGAAATGTGAGGCATGTTCTCGACTTAAAGAAAAGTCTTATTTTAACATGGCAATTAGATGATTCTGGCTTCATAGTAACGATAGAAGATTTCAAGAGGTTGCATGACAATATTGAAAGGGCAAAAGATGAGTCTCTACATCCTTCATGGCATGACTCAAAAGAATGATGCTGCAGAAAAGATCGTTATTACAACTAGTAAGCAAGAGGACATGTAGGTTTGGTATAGTTGCTTGAGTCGTCTTAATAATCATGGTATGAAGGTATTGCAAAGTCAAAACCTTATTCTTATTTCTAACATTCTTTTCTTGATTTTTGTGATTATTGTGCCATGGACAACCAACATAGAGTTAGCTTTGAAAGTAGTGATTCTCATAAAAAATTAGTAAAGCATTAGAATTGATATATTATGATGTTTGTGGCCTGATTAATGTTAAATATCTCGGTGGAGTTTCTTATTTTGTCACTTTTTAAAATGATTATTCTAGAAAGTGTTGGTTATATCCTTTGGTATCTAAAGATCAAGTTTTTGAAGTTTTTGAAGCCAAGGTTGAAAAAGAAACGTAGAGATTTATCAAATACTTGCAAACTGATAATGATGGTGAATATTGCTCGAATGATTTTGATGCTTTTTATAGAGAGAATGACATCCACAGGTTAAGGACTGTCCCTGAGACACCCCAACAAAATGGTGTCATTGAGAAGATGAATACGACCATCATTGAAAGAGTAAGAAGCATGTTTTTTGAGCTAAAGCTGCTAATACAGTTGTATATTCAATTAATAGATCTTCTAGTGCACCCTTGAATCCTTAAATTCTTTAGAGAGGTAAAAGTGTGTCATATGGAACTCTTGAGAACATTTTGGTGTGAAGCTTATGTTCAAGTGCCTAATGAAAGTAGAGCCAAGTTGGATGTCAAGTAAAAAAGATGTATTTTTCTTGGGTATGGTGGTGATGATAGAGTTTATAGGATTTGAAATCCTATTGCTAAGAAGACTATAAGAAGTAGGGATGTTCTTTTTAATGACAATGTGAAGTTTACTCAAAAGAAGCAAGAAGAATCAAAGCAAGAAAGGCTTGTTATGGATTTACAAGTCCAAAATCCCTTTTTCACCTCGACAAGTGCAAGAGACTTAATGTGAAGTTTCCTAAAAGGAAGCAAGAAGTGCCAAAGCAAGAAAGGCTTGTTGTGAACAAACAAGTCCAAAATCCATTTATTTCACCTCAGCAAGTACAAGAGACTCAAGTTCAAGCTCAAGACAGTTTTGATGGAGGCAATGTTAGTTATGAGGATGACATTGAATTAATTGAAGATGAAGAAGGCCTACCGGTTACACATGTGCCAGAATTGAATAAATCCACATGCCCTCACAAGCCCACATAAAGGTATTTTCCTTCCTTATATTATGCTTTGTATATGGATGGTGGTGAACCTGAATCTTTTCAAGAGGTTATTTATTGCCCTAATGCTAAAAAATGGCATAAGGCAATGGAAGAGGAGATTGATATTTTGCATTAAAATAATATATGGGAGTTGGTGGAACTTCCACATAGAAAAAAAGCATTAAAGAATATGTGGGTATATGCAACTAAGTGGGATGCAAATAGTCTCATGCAATATAAGTCCAGAGTTGTGGTGAAAGGTTATAGAAAAAAACTAGACGTTGATTTTAATGAAATTTTTCCTCCAGATGTTAAGCATAACTATATTATAGTTATTTTATCTTTGGTTGCTAATTTGAATTTAAAGCTAGAACAACTTGATATTAAAACTACCTTCTTGCAAGGTGATCTTAATGAAGAAATTTATGTGTGAGCATGAAGATTTTGAGAATAAATCCAATCCTAACTTGGTTTGCAATTTGAAAAAGAGATTGTATGGTTTGAAATATGAGCCCAATGGCCCATATTCAATCTGGGTAGATCTGACGGACACAAACTCATTTCATATTTGAATTGTAATACATGTAATAGCTCATGAATTTAAAATTTTAGCATCTTGGGAACGTACGTTCTCATTGTTATAAATTCCACTTCTCAATCAAATTCAGGGCGAGGGAAATTCAACTTAGAAGATAGGTGAAGAAGAGAACCAAAAACATAAGATGATAAGAAAATAGAGATAAAACATTGAGCTACATATACGAGCCCATGAGAGAATAGAGAAACACACTCAGATTCTAGAGAGATACTGAGTGACATACACTAAGGGGTCGTTTGTGTACCTGAAAATCTATTACATGACAATCGATTACGAGGAAATATGACATTTCCACTATTTGGTTACACTTTATAGTAAGGAAATGGAAAGAGATTACCCAAGAATTCCCCAAAATCATGAAACACATTCTGGGCAGTAAAAAGTGAAAAATCTATCACACTTGACGGGTAATTTTTAGAAATCTTTTGTGTGCGTCTCTCTGCCCTATCTCAGTTACATAAAATGTCCACCCACCTACTCGGTTTGCATACATGCTCCTTCTCTCTCTAAGCTCGTCTCGTCTCTCTTAAACCCTAATAACTGGTTTGCATAAGGTGCTCCTTCTATCTTTAAGCCCAGTCCTCTCCTCTGTACTTTTACCTTTTTTTTAAGTCCCCTTTACTCTCTCATCTGACTTTTTCCATTCTCCCTTTCTCCTTGGCATATTCATTCTCCTTAGCATATTTAATCAATAAGAAATTACACAGCACAATTATAATAAAAAATTTCACCCAACATAAGAAATTACACAACATAATTATAATAAACAATTTCACCCAATATAATCCTCATAATAGATTAATAAACGTTCCTCATAAGAGATTAATAAAAGTTCAATTAAAATAATATACCTCTTTAGTTTCCTCCAATACCTCAAAATTTTCTATTGCAATTACCAACCCTTCTAGTTTACTAATCAAACTTCTTCCCATTTTCTAACTTGTACCATAAAAATTTTTTATTTGGTATTATAAATGTATTGCTTATTTGAAATTATATAAATAGACATTTGAAAGACTTCTATAAAAAATAAATAAAAATAAGGCTCATCACAATAAAAATATGTTATTACAATCATATTATTCCAATGACTTGTTATGTTGAAATCAAAGTCTAATCATGTTAGAAGACATGTGATTCCATATAAGTGCCAAAGACATATAAAATAAGTAAGAAATTGTGTGATGATGACTTTAGAATGATACAAGTTATTATTAGAAAATCGTTTTGGAATGGTGATGATGCTATTATTAAAAAATATTTTTGGAATGATGTGATGATGACTATAATTCCGCATTTCAGTGGAATTTTGTGACAAGAAAAAGAAAGAAATGATAGTTTACAAGGAAGTGCTAGTAAAATGTTCATAATGCATGTCTTATATTTCTTTCAGACATAGCCAAACAGTAGCCATGTATTTCTCAAGTTGCATCTAAATACTACCTAAACAGTAACTATCTATTTACAGGAGTGTAGTACCCAGTAATGTATTACACCAGTAATATATTTCACAGACAATATATTTCCAGGTATCCAAACGGCCCCTAAGACTCACATAGAGACAGCATTAAGAAATAGAAGAGACCTTAATTTGATAATAAGTTGTACAGACATGGATAAGATCATCTTTTATTTCTTTTCTTCTCAATAAATTATTGTGAAACTACGAAAAGTTCAATTAAATAGAGGTCTTGCGACCCGATTGGATGTCAATGAACAATGCCACTTATGAGAGACCTATATGCATAGAGTCCTTGAAAAAGAAAAGAAAAAAAAAAAAGAAGAAGAAAAGAAAGGAACTTTATCAAAGTGTGATTTTTTTTTGGGAAAATTACAAAACCCCCCCCAGAATATACTATTCACTCAACTTACCCCTTCTGACTTTTCTCTCTCATCTTTTTCCCTTCAACAAATTATCTTTGCAAAAAGCCCCCAACCTAAGAAAAAGTAAAAAAGGGTCCAAAATACCCTTTTGTCTTCATACCCCTTCTCTACGCACCCGAACCTTTTCCCACGCGTTTCGGCACTATAGAAACACGCTCTAGCACACAAGCTTTTGGATCCAGAGCGCTCCGGCAGTAAATCACTTCGATCTAGCGGTTTAGTACGTCGCTCCGGCAATACAATCTCTGCTCCGGCAATGTCTACATGCGCTCCGACAATACTCTTTTGGAGCACATCACTCCGACGGTGTGGCAACGCGCTCCGGCATTGTTTGATCTCACTCCGAAAGTGGCAATTGCGATCTGGCAGTCATTTCAAAGCGGTCCGGTATTGTTGCTCTTTGCTCCTGCAATAGGCAACTTAGGACCGCCAATTGAATTTTTATTGCACGGTAAGGGTATTTTTGTCAAAAAAAAATACAACTTTTTACTTTGGGAGGGTTTTTGCGAGGAAAACTTGTTGAGGAGAAAAGAGTGTGAGAAAACGTTTGGGTGGGGGTAAGTTGAGTGAATAGTATATTCTTGGGAGGTTTTTGTAATTTTCCCTTTTTCTTTTCCTTATTGTTGCTATTTCAATATAATTTAATTTGATGGAGCCATGATCTATCACATTTCGAGCAAACACCTCCATGGATTCCACTATAGTAAGTGAGATTGGTTCCTATCTAGCATTCTCTAGAGTGTGCATTAAAACTAGGATTTTTTAGTGCATGGCCATTAACGCCGCAAGTTTTTCAAAGAGAAATAACTTTTTATCAAACAAAATTCTATCAAATTTGGACAATGTCATAGTTTTGTCCCAACTATTCAAGGGAAAATCACCCAAGGGATTGCTCAGAGACTTTTCATGGTCGAGCAACTAGAATAAGTGTATACAGTGCCTTGTTATGTTTGGTTGTATCGTGGAGGTATTCTCAGCGCAACCCGATTGCATAATTCATCTTTTTAAGTCCCCCATTAAATACCTCAAAGACAATGCAACCATGTTATACCCCCAAGTCTTATAGTCAAAGCAATATGACTGTTTGGGTTTCCACGAACTTTGATTTCTTTCTTTTGGAACTCAAGCATACTTTGAACAGTGGAGGAACAAGTTTCATTTAGAAGTTAGAGTTTGCCATAATTCTTTTGACCTCACATTAGCAATATCAAACTTTGGTGATGCATTTGAAACCATAGTTATTCCTTTAATCATTTTGACATATGCTATGCACCTTGACCTCAATTATGCATGCCACAGTTGAGCCATTTTGGTCACGATTATAATGTCAGGAAAATGGTTAAAGTAAAGCCTCAACTCATAACTTATCAAAAATTGAATTCAAGTTTTGAAAATCCCTTAAATTGATTATCCCAGCTTGAACATTATAGTTGTGCAAAAACATTAGGATTTGAAATTCTAAAAGTAGTGTATATTGCAACAAATCATCTAAGCCATCCATTTCTCTCTAAAAATAAGTGTTCTGCAAGATTTGTACCATTTTTTTAGTTTTAATTTTATTATCGGTGTTAAAAATTAGGATCTGAAAGTGCGCTCCAGATGAAGATTTTATGAGGCTTTATTTTGTTTTCATAAAGCCTAGGCCCTATAAAAACTTCATCATAATGTTTTGACTACAGTAAACCCAAGCCAGTAAAGATGGAGTTTCTTAAGGCCTTTCTGTGTCGTTTGGATCCGAGGATACCAAATATCATGTTTTATCCACGGTATTTTGCATAAAAACATATTTGGTAACTTTTGTTTTGGATACAATCATGTTTTCTATAACCAAGAAAGATGGCTAAAAAGTTGGGTAGCCGAATCATGATTTGTGTAAACACGAGAGAGAGAATACAATATAATGCAACTGAGGATAATACTATTTTCACACAACTAAAATGCCCACTTTATTAAATACCATTAATTCTACCAAAACATTCCCACAAATTAAAGAAAGAAACTACTTCAAATTTTAAGTTTTAGAGAGAGAAAATATCTTAAAATTTTAGAGAGAGAAACTATATCAAATTTTAGAAAGAAAAACTAACTCAAAATGTTTTAAAAAAATAAACTATCTCAAGAAAAATTAGAGAGAGAAACTATCTCAAATATCAAGTTTTAAAGAGAAAAAATATCTTAAAATTTTACAGGGATAAATTATATCAAGTTTTAAAAAAAGAAATACCTGAAATATTTTAGAGAGAGAAACTATCGCAAAAAAATTTAGAGAGAGAAACTATCTCAAAAAAATTTAAAGAAAGACACTAAGATCAATTTTCAAGTTTTAGAAAGAAAATATATCTTAAAATTTCAGAGAAAAAAGCTATATCATAATTTAGAAAGAGAAACTATATCAAATTTTAGAGAGAAACTATCTCAAAGTTTTTAGAGAGAAACTATATCAAATATTCAGTTTTAAAGAGAATATCTTAAAATTTTAGAGAGAAAAACTACATTAAACTTTAGAGAAAGAAATTACCTAAAACATTTTAAAGAGAGAAACTTTCTCAAAATTTTAAGGGAGAAATTGTATCAAATTGTAAGTTTTAGCTAGAGAGTATCTTAAAAGTTCAAAGAGAGAAACTATATCAATTTTTAGAGAAAGAAACTATATCAATTTTTTTAGAATGAGAAACTATCTTAAGAATTTGAGAGAGAGTAACTATATTAAATTTAAAGTTTTAGACATAAAAAGTATCTTAAAATTTTAGAGAGTGGAACTATATCAAATTTTAGAGAGAGAAATTACTTGAAATTTTTTTGAGAAAAACTATCTCAAAAATTTTAGAGAGAGAAAATATGTCAAATTTTAAGTTTTAGATATAAAAAGTATCTTAAAATTTTTGAGAGAAATACGTTACCAAATTTTAGAGAGAGAAACTACCCGAAATATTTTAGAGAAAGAAAATATCTCAAAAATATTTAAAGAAAGGAACTATATCAAATTTCAAATTTCAAATTTCAAATTTTAGAGATTGAAAGTGTCTTAAAATTTTAGAGAGATAAACTATCTCTAAAAATTTAGAGAGATAAACTATTTCAAATTTCAAGTTTTTGAGAGAAAAAGTATTTTAAAATTTTCAACGGAGAAACTATATTAAATTTTAGAGAGAGAAACTATATCACATTTTAAAGAGAGAAACTGCCTGAAATTATTTTGAGAGAAAACTACGTCAAATTTCAAGTTTTAGAGAGAGAAAGTATCTTAAAATTTTAGAGAGTGAAACTATATCAAATTTTAGAAAGAAAAACTACATAATTTTTTAGAGAGAAACTATATTAAATTTTTTAGAGAAATAATCTCAAAATTTCAAGTTTTAGAGAGATAAAGTATCTTAAAATTTTAGAGTATCAAATTTTAGAGAGAGAAACTACCTAAAGTTTTTTGAAGAGATACTATTTCAAAATTTTTAGAGAGAAAAACTATCTCAAATTTCATGTTTTAGACAAAGAATCTTAAAATTTTAGAAAGATAAATTACCAGAAAATTTTTAAAGAAAGAGTATCTTAAAATTTTAAAAAGAGAAACTGCCAAAAAAATTTTAGAGCGAGTGAGTATCTTTAAAGTTCAGAGAGTAAAGTTATATCAAATTTTAGAGAGAGAAATTATCTAAATTTTTTTAAAGAGAAACTATCTCAAAATTTTAATAAAAAGAAATTATATCAAATTTTAAGTTTTAGAGAGAAATAATCTGAAAATTTAAGAGAGAAATTTTCTCAAAATTTTTAGAGAGCGAAACTATATCAAATTTCAAATTTAAGAGAAAGAAAGTATCTTAAAATTTTAGAGAGTGAAATTATATCAAATTTGAGAGAGAGAAATTACCTGAAACCTTTTAGAGGGATAAAGTATCTCAAAATTTTTAGAGAGAAACTATCTCAAATTTTAAGCTTTAGAGAGGAAAAGTATCTTAAAATTTTAATAAGAGAAACTATATCAAATTTTAAAGAGAAAAACTACCTGAAAATTTATAGAGATAGAAACTATCTCAAAATTTTGGAGAGAGAAATTGTCAACTATTTGAAATATCAATTTTTTAGAGAGAGAAACTATTACAAAAATTGTAGAGAGAGAAACTATATCAAAATTTAATGTTTTGGAGAGATAAACTATCTCAAAAATTTTAGAAAGAGAAACTATATCAAAATTTAATGTTTTGGAGAGATAAACTATCTCAAAAATTTTAGAAAGATAAACTATCTCAAAATTTCAAGTTTTATGTGTTCCATCTCTGTGTTCCAATTGTGTTCGCCAAACATAGAAAAAAGTATGCTTAAGTATTCTTTTCTGGTAAACTGTTTGCATATATACTTTTTTTTTTGGGAAAAATTTATATAAAGTTGCAACCTTAAAATGTAGAATTAAAGGTACAGTTCAAAAATCCATCACAAAATGGTTGTTTGGATATTGGAAAACCCTCTAATTTATCATTTCGATATTGAGATATATGAAAATGAAAAAAAAAAACGATTTTGAGTCTGCAAAATAGTGTATCTTGCAACACATTATCTAGACCATCCATTTTCAAAAAAATTATGTGTTTATATATCTACTTGATTTGAAGTTTTGAACCATTTTTAAAGTTTAAAATTTTACAATTAGAGATAAAAATAGATTCTCAAGCCATCCTAAGAATTTTTTAAATTAAAATTATATTTATAATAAAATTTAGAGGTGCACCTTAATTGGATTGTTTAAGGTTGCAACCTTATACAAACCACCCTCAATTTTTTCATGTAAATATTTTCTTGTTAAACAACCCTTGATAGCAAACCAGGTTATACATAAAGATATCCAAATATGAGATTTGCATAATCTGGGTATCAAAACCATCCAAACAAGTCATGTTTGAGTAACCAGATTTTAACATAACCAAGACATTATAGGTTTTGATTCAAAACCTCGGTTTGTTAACCTATGTAGCCAAACGAGACCATAACAATCAAATAGAACAATTGCCAACTATTACAAATTATACTTGATAAATTTTTGAGCTTTTGTCGTTTGAATTCATTTCAACTCAGCAAAATAAAAACTTTTCCTTTATATTCCATTAATTATTGCTTACCACTGTCTTTAAACTACACAAGGACACAGTTTTCATGAATGCTAGGATACTTATGTAGATATGCGTCTCCACTTCATGATCCATTTTTTAGATTTGCACCTAATTTTTATGTGTGTACAATTTCTAACATGGAGATTATGATGTGTAAAATAAATAAATACCAAAAATAATAATCTTTTTAAAAAAAATTTGAACCGATGATTTTACGGTTTTTGGGACCACAATTCATCCATTTTTCATATGGATGTGTGACGCTTTGGTGGCTGCAAATATAGCTATGCGCCCCTCTACTGACAAATTACTTTTCGACTAAATAATACATTCCCAATGAAGTCTACTCACCACGTGATGGAACTCTGGCAACAGCCCAGAAACATGACCCTAGAGTCATTAAAATAATTGGTGCATGCCTAGCTTAAGCCCAAGGGCTACTTTTCACCCCACCCCCATGTATTGCAACTCCATTATAGAGAGAGAGAAATAATTGGTGAATCCCAATAATATGGTTGGATCATTGAATGAGATGGTACATTTGCTGTCATGGGGGGCTAAAGTGAAAGCAAACTTCCATTGTTGCATGTGTGTACAGCATGAAAGTGACAAGCTCCCACTTCATTGCCTGCGAATCTCAAAATCTTAGGGCCCTAAGTCGAAGTTTGAAGAAATTATACATGTAGGTTAGTAACGAGGCAAAACGGCCATTCACTGGCAAACTTTTGGCTGATCAAACATCAACTGTTCACATAAAATGACAAATATAAAAGTTGTCTAGCTCTCTTGTGGACCATATCATCAAGAGCCTGATAACGCAAATTAAACCGTCTTATGCACTCATTCACGCATTGATCAAACAGTGCATGAGACTGGATCTGCTAAGCTATAAGCAGAAAAGCGAGCCATCCAAGCTTGGCAAGTTCACTGAATAATGGCAACCTCGAAGCGCAAATGAACCACGCCATCAATGAAGTAGGGGCCATTATCCTTCATAAATTCGGACCATGAGATGCTAAAGACGTTGGACCACCCATAGAGCTCCTTCTTGGTGAAGGTGTGTGTGAATGATAAATCTGGATATGATAAATACCTTGATGCCAACTGCCCAGCAAACTTGAACTTAACTTTAACGCTCTCTATGCCTTCAAACCCCAAGTGGAGACCAAAGAATTCGGAGCTATTCCCCTGATCCTTGCATTCTGCGGAAAGGTAGAACTTATGAGCCCTTAGATGGAACCAGTCTGAATATATGCTTCCCTTTGGAAATAGGGAAGCACATTCCTCCCGGCGCAGATCAAACAAGACGATGCATTCATTGTGGGGTGTCTCCCAGTCCAACACCTTCACATGGTGGAATTTGTACGTGCGCTCAGCCATAAGAGCCTGCTGTTTTTTCGGGGCCTCGGCCTTAAATAAAAAGGCATCCAACACCACCTTTGAGATGAGGCCATATTCCAAATCTTCGCATTTAAGAATTTCTTTGAGCATGTGGGTTGTCATGTAAGGGAATCGGATGAGGGGGATGTGTTTTGAGCATAGGATATCACATCGCTCCTGAAGCTTGGGGTATTTAGCACGTGCCCACTTCAGGGCAAAGTTAAACACCTCGTCCTCTGATTGCAATAGTAGCTTCTTACTCAATAACAACTGCTCAATAGCCAGTAGAGGTAGGGAGATCAACTCCTCATCGTTGTACCTGTTGGCAAAGGACAATGCATTGCAACTAAAACAGTGAGGAGAGGATAAGAACTCCAAAAACTAGCTCGATACAAATTACTAAATTAAGACTCTACATGTTCTTCCATGGGAAAATATCTAGATAATTGTTTTTCGATCATGCATCTGCACTTTCTCTATGTTTTTAAGCCATCAAGACACAAATGGCATGTGGGGGGGGGGGGGGGTTTAGACTATCCGATTTTTATAAAAAATTGACTAAAATCAATTTTAGTTGTATTGGGAATGCTGATGCAACCTAGTTTTAGGCTTTGCTACACACTAAAGGGCGTCCGCTTCCTGTGCGTTTCTCAACATGAGAAAGTAAAAATTTTCTCGCTTCAAGCAAATTTAGATCAACAGTTTACCAATTGGAACGGATATTTTCAAAACTTCAATAACACTAAAAGGGGGGTACTTCCCCATAAAAACCACAAACAATATAGTTCTTAAAGAGTATTGCATTTTGGCAGTACCCAACCATCTTAACATCCAAGACATGAAAAGTGGTGTTTGGGATTCATACCATGTCACTAACAGTATCCAGTAGCCATCAACAGCACTAGAGGAGACAATAATCCAATAGTGGGACCCTGTTGAACAAATAATCATAAGACCAAATCCAGTAGCACACAATGCCTGGCCTTTGAAAGGAAACTGGTGAAGGCCAACACTCACAAGAAGCTTCCATACTTGGTGACATCCATCAAACTCACGTCACCATAATGCACAAAAGGACCATATGCTAACACATTAGATGTCACAGAAGACCTCCCTAAATCAGAAGCAGGTGAATGACAATATGATCATACACTTGATCTTAGTCAAAAGGCTAAGAAAGAAATATAATCTTACTCATAATGAGAAAATGACGGCAAGTCATAAGGCAATAATATGTACTAGATAGATACCATTCTTTCAAATCATCACATGAATCTGGCCCAACAATTATGGAATTCTTCATGAATAAAATAAGCCTTAGATAATGACACATACATAGATGTGCCTTCAAGTTCATTTCTGACGAGATGTAGTGAGTTTCTTTGTTAATACAGACTGCACCTGTTCCATCTATGATATTGGAATCAATCTTAGTACTTAATGCAGTGAATGAACATACCACTCAATCCTTTCACATGTTGCACATTCTCAATTGTAGCATCCCAGTGAGTACTCAAGGAAAACAGAAATCTTCAATATACATTGATTGCAGAAAATCCAGGTCAGATCATGTCCAGATGCTAGATTAAACAAGAATTATTCTAGAGAATCGGGTTTTTACAGAACCGCATCCACAAGCCCAGTTGTTGTGCAAGCACTCCAAACTGAGTTTCATTGATTTAGGGGAATCCTGGAACCTCAAGGACTTTTCAAGAGATATTCACTACATACACTTAAAAAATACTGCTTTCTTCTGATATTTTATAGGATACCGCAGAGTATGATAATTTATATTTCAAATTGTCTTGATGCTTGTTCAACTTTTCCTATTTTTTAATTATCAAACACTTAACAAAATATTCAAAAATCAAAATTTGGTTTGGGTTTTGGAAACTTCATATGGTATCCAACAAGATTATTGGATTGGGTAAGAGATTTCTCCATCCCCTAAGGCCCCATTTAGATGGACCAAATATTTTAACCAGCAACCGTGTTTTCCTCGAGCCATGTAGAAGTAAAAGCGGCCCAGCTTGGTCCATTCCACTATTCAGACGTGACGGACTTTTGTTGTAACCTCGCTTATCAACAAACGCCACCAAACACCTCTGACACTGAAAAAAAAAAATATTTTTCCCCCATTTATAGATAACTCACATGGTTTGTCAAAGTTGTTCAAGCCATCCAAATGGGACCTAAATCATTCAAAATTGTTTGAAGCAACAATAGTTGTTATAGATACCCCGTATTCTCAAATCTTTCTTTCAATACCAGGTATATCCTAAACCATCTTTCATAAGGACTCCTAACCTCACTATATCCTACTTTCCCACTATAGGTCCCACATCTAGTTTGTTGACACAGATACCACCCTTAGCCACTGCATAATTACCGGGAAAAACAGATGTGAATTTATCTCCACAAGAACTTTCATTATCACCATACGCCATGTCACAATATATTGTGTGCTTATGCACATGTTCCAATCATTGGTAACAAAGGGAGATTAACCATGATTATTAATATCACAATCAATTAAATATTCAAGCTTTCAAGAAAGAAATGAGCTTTTCTTAATTGTAAGCAAGGGGAAACAAACAATGTAGAAATTAATTATGAAAGCATGCAAAAAAGAGAATGCGTACTTAAAAAACTCACACTGATGCTCAGCAATGGTAAGCAAGGGGAAACAAATAATGTAGAAATTCATTATGAAAGCATGCAAGAACGATAGAATGCGTACTTAACAAATAATGTAGAAATTAATTATGAAAGCATGCAAGAAAGAGAGAATGCGTACTGAAAAAACTCGCACTGATGCTCTGCAAGGCACTGCTTAGCAGCATCTATGAGAAGTTTTACTGCATCTAACGTATTAAAAGGAAATTCTAAATACTGTGAGGCACGTGCTGGTGTCATCGGGAAACTACTCAGCAATAGGCCACATTGGTGAATGCATGAAACAACATCAAATTTGTCGGCAATCACCATCAAGTTCATTAGAAGTTCCAGAGAACTTGTTGACATCGCCCCACTGTACATAAACTTCAGTAGGTCCATGAAAGCTTCCTCCTCTGTTTCAAACACAAGATATATCAAATTCAGTGTTATTTGGTGTGCTATAACTATTGGGTATGCACATCAACACTAATGGGAAGGTTTGCGCATGCAAGGGAACAAACATACTATAAATTAGGCTGTAGATCAATGGTTTCCTCTCAACTTAAATTTTCTTTCCATAGAAACTCTCTATCACAGGCATATTGCTCTAGGCAAACTGGAAATTCCCAAATTAAATTAACCCAAATAAATAATATTTCATTCTTCTCATCTAATTTTTTGACATTCTTTGAAATCATTGTGAATCCTACTAGGCCCTTGCTATTCAAATTGAAATTCCAAAAGAGTATTAAGTTTCAGGTAAACAAGTGTAGGAACATGCTGGTTTTTAGAACTCCCAAAATTCCATAACTTCTTATAACAAATTACCACAGTTTCAACAAATGTGAAAATGTAACATAGAGGTTGACAACATTAAATTTGTCATCAACACTGAAAAAATGAAATTTTAGGCATAAAAGTATCATCCGTGGTGCAGAATGGGCAGATAGATAATCAAAACCTTACGAGACAGCTCAAATGCCTTTGAAGCCTCACATAAGAAAGGTTGGGAAAATCTTTCTTGATATGTTTTCATGTTAATGATTGAAATATAATTTCTTATATATTATTGATTTTACCAGATGCATTGATCCGTAGTGTCACATCTTTCTGGTTGGATTCATACATGCCATTACAGAAAAGCTTCAAAATCAAGATCCATTTCAGTTATTTCATTCATAAAAGCTACATAAACATAATTGGAAGCAAAGTTGCATCATACCTTGTAAAAGTATGGACTTCTTGCAACCAAAATGGCAGATACAATATGTACTCTTTTCACTCTTAAAACAGTTGAACAATCTTTGCTCGAAGATGGAACACTGTTGTTTTCCATGTCATTTCCTACAATGAAAGTGAGTCGTCAAATGAATAATACTGAAGAAGATCAAGGTGATGAACAAATATCCAGAACAAACAAAACAGAAAAATGTTTGAGGTCAGTTTCCATCACTCGTATCCCCGGTGCGAATAAGGAGAGAACAGTGCGCGACCTAGGTCCGCAGGTACTAAAAAGCTTGTGGACTACGGAAGCCATAGGACAATAAGCCCTGATCCAGAAGTGAAATTTCCCACAATCTCAGAATGACCTAAAAAGGCGTAGGATCGGGGCTAAGGGTCTCCTAAGAACACCTGCCAAGTTTCGTCGCAATCCGACAAATTTAAGGCAATGCAGAGGAAAAAACAGTTTTGAAAATTCTGCCTATATCATGCTAAAAATGGACTGTGAACTACAATATCATTATCGGAGCGTCAAATGGTCTCCAGACCATCGTTGTTGGATTCAAAACATTCGAAAACCTCAGGGTACTAATTTTCGTCACATTCAAATGCTTTCGGAGCAAGTTATGGCCACATTATCCAAAATACGTAGGTTGTACACTATTACGGTACACCATCGGTGAACTTAATAGAAACTGTGTATCACAATTTCTGAGGCAACCTTTTCATGACCATATCTTCCTCATCTTGGATCGAATCGAGCCCAAATTTTGGGAGCATGTTCGTCTTGACGACCCAGTCGACTTGATATATGACACGCGCGATGACATGGCCTGAGCCAGGAGAAATCGAAGAGAAGTTCGCCAAAAAATTCCAAAAGTAGCAAGAAATTTCCAACAGCATGTCTCCTCGATCAAACGCCCGCATCACGGCGCTCGCCCGTCAGATCAACGCAAAATAACACCCGTTACGACCACGAAGTCAAGAGCTTCCTCCAGGTCGAACCTCGCGCGTGATGGACGGTCGGATTCCTCAAAAATCAGGGATGAATAGTGGTAAATTCCGGGCACCGGAATCTAGATTCTTACCAAAGTTTCCCATTTTCGAAAACGGTCGCCCGGGCACCAAATCGAGTCATTCTTTTTGTAAAATGACCGTGGCAATTTGTTTATCATGCTGCAACGAAGAAATCGATGAAAAACATTGAGAAACGAGCTAAATCTTAAATCTAAAGTTGCACGTGTTCCCATGTTTTGCTACATCGTGATCGTAGTCCAAAACTCTGATCTATGAATCGAAATGGATACCCAAACGATCGTCTTCTCGAGCTCATCAAGAATACAGTACTATTTTGACCGGATGGCAACCGAAAAGGTCTCGAATCAACCATAGAAAGTTTGCTCAAAGAAATAAAGCCTGATTGAAAATTTTACAGATTGTTGGTGCAAAGGTAAAATCGTCATTTTATTCTCAATTTTAGAATTTTTTTAATTCATTTAAATGTTTAATTTTCATCGATTAGGTTAAATTTTGATCATATACCCATGTTTGGATAGGTTCTATATATATATATATATATATCACGTATTGGCATTGTATTAAGTACCCCACTTTGGTTTAATAAAATTCCTATTGTTTTGTTTTTTGTTGGGTCACGTTTGAAGAGAGAGAACATAGAAATTTTTGTGTTGGTACCCTCGAGCTCAAGGCAACTCTCTCTCTCTTCATTCACTTTCTCTTTTCATTTTCTCTCTCTTCTCTCTTTCTCTCTCTCCCATCTCTCTTTTCATTCTTCTTCTCTCTCCTCATTTTCACGGCCGCCCGTGTTTTATTCATGCTTCGTCTCTATTTCTCTCTTCATGCTCCCCACACGACCACCTTCTCCCAGTGCACCCTCGCGACCACCTCTGTCTGTCCTGCTCTCGCGCGACCACCTCACTGCCGCGCATCATCCTACAATGTCGCACGACCACCTTCTCCCCGTGCATCCTCACGACCACCTTCTCCCAGTGCACCTTCGCGACCACCTTTCCCTGTCGCGTGACCACCTCCCATTGTCGTGCGCCACGTCTCACTGCCATGCGCCTCGCCCTCAACCCTGCCAAGCCACTTTCTCATCCCGCTAAGCCCGTGCACCACCGAGCCCTCTCCTCCACAGCCGTGCACAACCCACACCCTGCCAAGCCAACTTCCACCCTTCTCCTGCCGTGCGCCAGTCTCCACCCTGCTCTCACCTCTCTCTAATCCTCTGCTGCCCTCAATCACCCCATCTCTGCCAACCACTGCTCTGTCTCCCATCCTCTGTGACTCCCATCCACCCTGCTGCTCTCTCTCTCTAACTCCCTGCTACCACCTACTCTCGCAGCCCCACCTCTCTCCACCTACTCTCGCAGCCCCATCCCTCTCCACCTACTCTCACAGTCCCCTCTCTCTCCGCCACTTCCTGCTGCAGCCACCTCCTCTGCCCATTTCACCGCCTCCTCACTCTCGGCCATTTACCTGCCATCCCTGCCATTTCCGTTCTCTCTCCGCCATGCTCCACCTCAGCCTGTCTCGTTCACCTCTCCCTGCTCCCAGCCTCCCTTCCTCGCCAATGTATTCTTCAATACCTTCCTGCTTGCTCTCTCACCCGTCTCCCTGCAAACGCTCGCTTTCTCTGTCTAGAAAACCCATCGCGTAGCCCTTCCCCTTTCATTGTTTCGTTTCGTTTCGTTGTTTTCTTTTTTTTTGTTGTCAATGTTTCGTTTCTCCCCTCCCTTACACCCTATTTCGTTTGTCCCACCTCAAGCCTCCTCTCTCTTAAGTAATCCACCTTTTTTTATTATCTAACGTTACCCTCTCTCATTCACACAACAAAACTATAAGCCAACTCTCTCTCTCTCTCTCAACTTAAAAACCCAATAAACCAACTCTCTCTCTCTCTCTCTCTCTCTCTGTCTCTCAACTAAATAACCCAATAAACCAACTCTCTCTCTCTCTCTTAACTAAAGCACCATTTCTTTATTGTAATGATTTACTTTCTTTCATTCACACAAAAACCTAGCAATAAGCTTTCTCCCTCTCTTAACTAGTTGCCCTTTTTTTATTATTTTATTTTTACACCATCTTATATTGTTTTATTTCTTCCACCCCTTTCCATTCATTTTATTTTATTTCATTCATTTCATTTTATTTCATTCATTTCATTTTATTTTCCTTTGTTCTATTTTATTCTATTTATTTTATTTCACGTATTTTATCCTACCATACTTTACTTTATTTCATTCATTTATTTTATTTACCTCATCTAATTTTATTTTCTTTTCTTTTATCCCTCTTATTTTATTTTACTTCACTCAATTTTATTTTAATTTATTCCTTTACCTATTTTATTTTATTTCGTTCTCATTCCATTTTCTAATTTAATTTTATTTAATTTCTCTCTTTCATTTCATTTTATCTCATTTTCTTATTTCGTTCTCACTCTTATTTCACTTTTGAAGATCTAACGAGATCCAAGTTAGTCTTCACCTCTCCTCTTTCTCTCCTTTGCTTGTTTGACTAGAGGGCAGGCTAAACTTTGTATTGTCGTGTCAGTCTTGTCCTCGAGCAGTTTAGCCATTGTGACGGTCTAAGTTACCGAGCCCGTCTAGCTGCCGTGTCAGACTAGCCACTACGCCAGACCAACCGTTGTGCCAGTCTTGTCATCGAGCAGTTTAGCTGCCGTTCCGGTCTAGTTACCGTGCCGGTCTAGTTGCCGCGTCAGACCAGCCACCGTGCCAATCTTATCACTGTGCCAGTCTAGCCGCCTGGTCAAACATCCTCTCTCTCTTTCACTTCTCTTCCATCTTTTCTTCTCCTCTTCTCTCAATTTTTTTCATCTCTTCTCCCTTTTGGAAGGTTTAGCGAGAGCCAAGCTAACACCTTCACTCTCTCTCATCTTTTTTCTTCTTCCTCTCTCTAATAAAGCAAATACTTTTCTTTCTTCGTCTCTCAAGGATCTGGGTGAAAAACAAACTAGTCTCCATTTCTCCATTCTCTTTCTCTAAAAGATATGGGTGAAAGCCAAACCAGTCTTCTTCTCTCTTTTCATTTTTCTCAATCCTTTCTATTGGGGAGCCAAGTGAAAGCCAAACAAGCCTCCACTCTTTATTTTTCTTTATTCACTTGCATTATGAGGACTAAGTGAAAAGCAGACTAGGCCTTATTCTCTTTCGAAAATATATTTCATCTCTGAAGGATCTGGGTGAAAAACAAACCAGCCTTCGTCTCTCTTTTTCTCTGAAGAGTTGAGTGAAAGCCAAACCAACCTTCCTTCCCCTTTTCTCTTTAAAATATACATTTTCTTTGGAGGACTAGTTGAAAGACATACTAGGCTTCATCCTTCTTTTTTTTATTTCTTTTCTCTTTCTTTTCCAAAATACACATTACCTTTGGAGTTTTAGGTAAAAAGCAGACCAGCCTTCAGTTTCTTTCCCTTTCTTTTCTTTGGAGTACTGGGTGAAAAGCAAAACAGCCTTCAATTTCTTCTTTCTTCATTTCTTTGAAATACTGGGTGAAAAGCATACCATTCTTCAATTTCTTCTTTCTTTATTTCTTTGGAGTACTAGGTGAAAAGCAGACTATTTTTAAATTTATCATTTCTTTGGAATACTGGGTGAAAAGCAGACCAGCCTTCAGTTTTTTTCCCTTTTCTTTGGAGAACTGGACGAAAAGCAAACCAGCCTTCAAATCCTTCTTTCTTTCTTCTCTTTGGCCTTTTCTTTCACTCTCTTTATCTCATCCTTTTCTTTCTTTCTTTACTGTAAGATATGTATTAAGAGTCCCTCGTCGAGGAGACGGAAAGGCTGTCAAATTGACATGGACTCCATCATGTTATTTTCCATTTTTCTTCGAGTACACACGCACGTATGCGCTCAGCCCACCCTATGACAAGGTGGGATCCTCAGACCTACTTGTCTGTATTCTAATATGTGTGTGTGTGTTTGCAGGTAAGAAGAAATAAGCCAAGGGAAGCTATTTCGAACCGGCCACAGGCCAGGGCGCCCATGCAAGTTAGCCCGAACGTGTTATGACCCCACGTGAAGTAAGTCTCGCCTCACGACCCAATTCCTCTCTCACCGGTTGGTATTCCTGCACACATCCTCCTTACACGGTCGCGAGAGAACGGTCTCAGGTCCTGGGCGTATCTCGAACCCGAAACCACGTCACCAGGTCATCCCGACTCGGAAGGCGAGATCGAGGCATCTAACCAAACACATCAAAAGTAGAATGAGAAGATTTTTTCCAATATGAGTGAATCTTTAAGCCCTTGGAAGATCATCAAAACATGCCCAAAATAAGCTACGAAATTTTCATGGATTTCTAAAACTTCTGCGAAACCTTTGAAGGGAGACAATCATGTCTTCACCTTTCTTGTGTACTTAACAAACATGATGTCATCAGGTTCAAAATTCTTGAACTCAACACCCGTAATTTTTCAACGCAAACTTGGCAAACAAAACCTTGGAAGCCTAGCTAAACCTATGAACCTACTTTTGGAGGCAACACACAAAAAGCATTGGTTTCAGGAAGCTGCAACCTGATTGAACTTTGATATTTAATTGTGGGTTTCCCTGTAGAAAGTTCATTTTTATTTTTTAGCATCAAACCAATAGAGAGGTTGGTTTCTATTAATATTACAAGCGCATCCTCTTGTTTCAAATATAAGTGCAAAACATCTTCGAAACTATTACCACAGTCATGAGTGTCATTGAACTCTCAGTGAGGTTCTATAACTCTCAAAAACATCACTAGGATTTGGCTTTACCTTGTAATTAAAACCTACCCTCATTTGGCTTCTTTTGAAGCTTACCCCAAGTAATTGTCTGCAAGGCTTTTCTTATCCTACTTTTCATTGACACCCAAAGTAATGGAAAAGTATAGAAACAGACCATTTACTTTTTAAGGTTGCACTTATTCTTGTCTCTCATATTTCAAATTAGATGGTTGTAATAGTATTATTGACTAGACTCAAAATTAAAAAAAAAAAACAAAAAAATTCTTAACTTTGTTAGACACCCCAAGCCAACCAATTTGAGATGTAATAACTAGAAATAATTGTGACTTCTTTATACCAATGATAAATGGTCTCCTAATATACAATCCAATTATTTCGAGTCAAACTTTATGCCCAGTAACATCTATTTCGCTGGATGAACAGAACTACTTGCCTAGAAGGCTGGAACTTCAAAATATCGAAATGTAGCAAATAAACCCTTCTCTGTTTTTTATCTATCCCCCATTTCTTGAGCATTATTACCTCTATCTCATACACGCAAAAGGCAAACCCAAAAATCAAAAGCACAGAGTAAACACTCATCAAGCAGAACATGACAAACACGAGCATAAAGAGAAGAAACACATTGACAGAGGAAAAAAAGTTGAGCATGAAGAGAGAGTACAGAAAATTAATATGGAGGAGGCAAAGAAGGAAAATTATACCATCATTTTGTTGCCTGGCCTTGCTTTGTTTCTCATTCTTGAGACCAGGTTCATTATCTTCCATGATTTCGATCCTCAAAACCCTATCCGAGAACCTTGCATCGGTCAAATGCAAACGAAAAATCCATGCTGGACTTAGAACTAGAAACCTCGTTCCCCATCAAGCCTCCTCCACTGAGAAGCTGAATACTTGACCATAGAGAAATGTCAAGACTAATTTAAACGAGTTTGTGTTTAGATGATCTCCTTCTCTCTCTAATACTGAACCTCTTCTGTATGGTTCTTCACCTTCTTAAAACAATTCCAATCACTTCAAGTGCTACAGATAAACGCCCTGGCACCTTTCATATTAGCATACATAAACATGGCAGGTAAGTTTGTTCTCTGTGCCCTTTTCAATAATTCTTCTCCTTATCATGTATTATACTTCTGTCAAACTTAACAAAACACAAAGGAACACTAAGACTAGATAAAAAGCTCCCAACAATCCAACACCATAAAGTCAGAGGTGTACAAATAGTAACCCTATCTCTTCCTCTCACTATCAATGCTCTTTCTAGCTTTTCCACCACAATTTCCTCAAACCCAAGCGCTCTCCATTAAATGCTCCAGCAAACCCTAATTTCCAGGCAAAAGCAAAAGATTGGAGATGCTCTGTCTCCATGTGAGATAGACAGAGGGAAATAGAGAGGGGCACGAAGAGCCTTTTGTAGAGTTTCTTCCTCCTCTCTCCGTTAGCGTACAACTCGGTCTCTCTCCCTTCTCTGTGTGCCTCTCCTGCAAATGTTTTTCTCTCTCTAGACTCTCTGCTTCTTCTTTCTCTCTCTAGACTCTCTCCACTGCTCCTTTCTCTCTCAAATTCGGGTTTGCTTCTGCAATATTCTCATAACCCTAAAAAAATCGCGGGATCACTACCAGGCAGAAGGGACCTCTCTCTCACAAATACACTCCCTGGTTTTCTTCCTGTGAAAGAAGAGACCTCTCCCCTTCTCTCTCTCTAAAACACTCGGTTGCCTTTCTTCCTGTGAAAAAGAGACCTCTCACGCTCTCTCTCTAAAAAGGGTGTGGTTTATAACCAATCAAATTAGAGCGGTGTCGACAGTTTTAATATTGAAAATCTTTCAGTTTTAATATTGAGAATCTTTCTGATGTATTTAGATATTTTCATCTCTATTTATAAAGTTTAAAATTTAAAAAAATTTATAAAATCTTGAAAATTGATGATTCAAAAATACGTTATAAAATAAAAAATATAAAAATCAAAATCAAAAAATTTTAATGCACTTTGCATCATATTAATATAAGAGTGAACATCTATTTGTCTTAAAGAAAGAAGAAAAGAGCATTGTAGAAATTGAAACAAAGTTTGACACGTCAAAATTGATTGTTGAAAAAGTAACCACAATATTCAATTGTCTTACTGATAAAAAGTGAAATAGATTTTTCATCATCCAGATTTTAAAAAGAAATATTTTCCTAAAGAGTTCATGCACAACAAATTCAATAGATTTTCCTCCAATATTACTCCAACCGTAATTTGTCAATAGAAAACAGAAGGAATATGCCATCCCTCCTCTTAAAGTCTGTCAAACTTTGTTCATGCACTTTGAACAGCGGACTGACACACTTAGCGATCCCTAGTTGATATCCTAGCCCATGTGTAGACCCGACCCAATTCACAACCCTTTAGTCGTTATGCGTCTACATGTAATGCATTACATGTAAACACATGGCAAATTTCGAGCGGACATATACTATTCTATGCTAGAAAAAGCATTTGCTAGATTTCAAATTGGTTTTGAGTATGTCATTTACTAGACTCAAATAACATTTTTTGAACTTTGTGAGATTCTCCAAGCCATCGAATTTGAAATTTAATGGCTATTAGCAATTGTAACCTTATAACAATGATGAATGGTCTTGTAGTATACAATTCTTATATGCTATTCTCTTTCTTGTATGGTAGACTAGACCATTACGACCTTGGATACTATTAGATTTTGAAATCATTCCAATGGTGGCCATTGAAGAAATGAGACACATGCTCCTAAATATTAATAAGGAAAAATTACATAAATATCCGTTTTAGTTTTCATTATTGTCAAAATACCGAATACTTTAGGTTATTACTGATATGTCCATTTTTTGGACTTCATAACAATTTTTTAAAAAAGACGAAATTACCCATTTTCGGTTTTTCAAAAACCAAAATCAAGCCAATTTCGGTTTAAAATTTTTGGCTCTTCAATAACTGAAATTTTTTTTTCTCTCTTGTGAGCCTGCGTATTCTCTACATTACATGGGCAAAAATGGGTTTTTTTAAACTCTCTCTCTCCCCTTCACCCAGCGTTTCTTTTGGGAGGTAAGTTTCACCCAGCGTATTGAGAGAGAAATTTTGCTTGGTCTGGATATTCCCAAGGCATAAAGAGCTTGAATTGTCGAGAGATCTCTTCTTGAAGGTAAGGCATCATGGGCTGGGTCATCAGCTTTCCATTCTCCTCTGATGTAGGGGCTCAAACTAGTTGTTTCACTTGATTTTATCAAATAACTATGACTTCATAGAGGTAGAGAGAGAATACGCCACAAGTGAGAGAAAATGCCACAAGCGAGGTAAAGAGAGAATACGCCACAAGATTTCTCCAAATCTTCGAATCTCATAATCCCTAATATTTCTCTTAAATTTCGCGGCTCAAACTAGTTGTTCCCCTGATTTTATCGGATAACCATGACTTCAAAGAGGTAGAGAAAAAATACGCCACAAGATTTCTCCTAATCTTCTAATCTCATTCTCACGACCCCGGCCCCTGACTTCTACCGTACCAAGCCAGAGAGCGACGGGGTGCGGGATCGCGACCGGAGGTCACGACTGGCACTTAGGTGGGAGTGGCCCAACGGATATATAATTTCGGAATCAAAGCAGACCACGAAACAAAATAAACTCATACAACAAAAGGCCACAAACTGGACAAAATAAAACCATTCCATATATATATATATATATATTCAGTCTCAAAAAATTATTTTACAAAATGTTCAAGGAGCCACCAGCCTGACAACAAAATTACAATATTCATCATAATGATATTGTGGCACGGCCACCAGACACCTACAATCGAAAGACTCTTGGATAGAACTCGAGCTTCAAAAGTCTGCTACCACCGACCAGCTGTCCACAAATGAGCTATCGGTTCTCACTCTACATTGAAGGGAAAAAGAGGGGTATGAGCTAAAAGCCCAGTAAGTAAATCAGTACCCTTGCATTTCTGCCTACATGCCCACATATGGGATAATAGGCTCACAGATTATTACGGTTCACGCGGTATCACAAAACAATGTCATGCATCATAGTATACTAGCGGAATAAACAGAGTAAAGTTCAGGTATTAAAACTTCACACATTTACAGGAGCTAATAGTTACATGAACATTTCTCAAAATCACACAGTCAGAAATTCAGCTAAGGCATACAGTACATATGGACAGAAGCTAACAGTGCATACTCCTAAAGTAGAAGCCCTATCGATCAGGCTAAGCCAATTCTATAACTTAGGACTTCAACCCTCATTCAGGAGGGAGGAAAATGAAAAATGGAGGCCCCATTTCGTAATTTCCTTACTCACACATACAGTCCCCGACGTTCTGTGGGGTTTTGATAGGCTGTGGGTGTTACACCACCATTGGAGGACCCAATGCGTAGTACTTATAAAAATTTGGGGGGCACGACCCACTGTATTATTTATAGATACCTCCGGACTCCACTCCTATAATTGGAGTCACGGTAAAGTCAAAACTTGTCGGCAGTACAGTATCCACTACCAATGGTGGACTCATTGCGTAGTGGCCAGAAATCACATATATCAGTTTCATATAATATAAATCACAGTATCCACTACTTTGCGTAGTGGCCAAAAATCACATATATCAGTTTCATATAACATAAATCACAATATCCATTACCCACGAAGGACCCAATGCGTAGTGGCTAGAAATCACATATATCAATTTCATTTAACAGAAATCATAATATCCACTATCAATGGAGGATACATTATGTAGTGGCCAGAAATTACATATATCAGTTCAACATTGTATAAGCATGCATAGCATTCATTCATTCATACTTTACTCTTTTCAAGAGGTCAGGAACATTCAATATTCATAGGTCACAATCATGCCATTTCGGTCTCTTATAACAAAAAATTACAATCACCTTGCAAAAGGATTAAGCTAGGTTCAAAAACATCGTTGCATGACATGTGCATAATTCATATACAACTTAAAATTCATTGTTGTTTTTATCAATCATGGGCATATACAGAATGAAGTATAGCACCCAAATTATGAGAGGAAATTAATTAAATTTCGATTCCAATTTGCTAACTGAGTATTAGTATATCGTTTTGAATCTTGCTGAATTTTTCCATTAGTGACATATGTTCACATTTTAAATCATAGCTTTCAACCTAGCAGGAATTTCGAAACAATTTCAACATGCAATTTTTAGTAGACATTCAAATATTTCACATGGCTGTGGTTTCGGAGTAATTGGACTCCATTTGGTCAGCCAAATTTCATGGCAACAGAGACCAAAATTCTAGGTTTCTGTGAGATCTGTCAACAGTGATATACTGGAACATTTTTTAACATAGTCCCTCATTTACACAGAATTTGGGCAAGGTTAAAACATGAAAATCATAGAAAACTCATGCATCTATCAAATGGCTATATTTTTGTATCATTTGGATATCAATAGGTCAGGCAAAATCTCAATGTAACAGAAGTAATATTTCTGGAAATTATCACAGTCTGCTAACAATAATATACATGCATAAATGAAATATATCTTTCAAACTACAAAACCTCTCAACTGGACATAAGCATCAAACTCAAAATAGACTCAGAGATCTTTCCAATGGTGGTCATTTTAGGTAATTCTGAGATTATTTGATAGGTTAACAAAGAGCCACAAAAAACCTCAATTCTCCTTAGAATTTCATAGTAATCATCTCCTAACTCTTAGTCTATGCAAGGTAACAACATGAAGCCAATTCTAGCTTAGACAAGACGCACAAGAGTATCACCCCACAGAATTTCAGTGCTATCAAAAGGATTTCAATGCTTATTTTCATCATGCATGAGAAAGCAACTTTTTGAAGAATGCAGTAATGATTTTTGCATATGCTTATGTTCAAACTATGCACAAACCTTACTTCATTCATATTTTCATGCTCATGGGTCTGCAAGGTAGCGATCTATTTACCTTTGTGTCCCAATGGTGATACCAATTCTCCTCCCACTGTCCACCAAGCTTCTCAAGCTCTCCAACAGTGAGCTAAAGGAGCCTTATCCAAGTCCTTCACTCTCTCTAAAGAGAGAAAGAATAAGAGAGTGTGGGTGCTAGTGGCGTGAGGGGAAGGAGGAGGGCTTAAATACTCCTCAGGTGGCAGGTGGCATCCCATCGTTGACAAGTGGCGAGCCACTCACATGCAGCTAGGCAAGCGGCAAAAACTGGCCATGCATGGCAGCGTTGCACATGGCGTTGACCTCCCTTGCACACGACGCTATACTCATTCACGCGCGGCGTTACTTCTTTCTTTGCGCGGAGTTACTCCCTTCTTCGCGCATCGTTTATCCCTTCTTTGAGCAGTGTTTCTCCCTTCTTCACGCGACGTTACTCCCTTCTTTGCGTGGTGTTTTTCCCTTCCTTGCGTGGCGTGTCTCCCTTCTTTGCGTAACGTTTCTCCCTTCTTTTTCTTCGCGTGGTGTTTCTCCCTTCTTTGTGTGGCGTTCTTTGCATGGCGTTTCTCCGTTCTTTGCGTGGTGTTGCCTCTCACTTCCTATCGAGCATGTCTCTCCTTTTCTCTAACTCAAAAAAATCTTGGCTCGTTACATCATCCCCCCCTAAAAAAGATTTTGTCTCTAAAATCATATCTCGATTAATTAAACAACTAAGGGTACTTATTATGGATCTCGCATTCTCGTTCCCATGTTGATTCTTCCTTTGAGTGGTACTGATAGAGAACACAAACCAGTGCGATTTCATTATTACGCAAAACCTACATCCTCCTGTCTAGAATCTTAATCACTGCTCGATATAAGTCAGGTCTTCCTTTATTGTCAATGGATCATACTTCAAAACATGAGACGGGTCTGGCTGATATGTCCTCAACAATGACACATAAAACACATCATAAATATTTGTCAACTCAGGTGGCAGGGCAAGCCGATAAGCCATACTTCCTAATCTTTCTAAAATTTCAAATGGTCTAATAAAACTTGGGCTCAAGTTTTTATTCTTGCTTAATATCATATTACCCTTGGTCGGCGATACTTTCAGGAAAACTCAATCACCTATCTCAAACTCAAGGTTTCTCCTTCGATTATCGGCGTAACTCTTTTGCCTACTTTGAGCAGTTTTGAGCCTCTCTCGAATCAAGGAAATCTTTTCTGACGTCACTTGAATAATTTCGGGACCTAACAACTTTCTTTCACCGACCTCATCTCAACAGATAGGTGATCGACACTTCCTTCCATAAAAGGCATCAAAAGGTGCCATTTGGATACTGGCCTGAAAACTGTTGTTATAAGCAAATTCTATCAGAGGTAGATGATCTTCTCAGCTTCCCTTGAAATCAGTAACATAGGCTCTTAACTTGTCTTCTAGAGTCTGAATAGTTCTTTCTCATTACCCATCAATCTAGGGGTGAAAAGCAGTGTTAAAAGTGAGTCTTGTCCCCAAAGCTGACTGCAAACTGTCTCAAAATCTTGAAGTAAATATAGTGTCCCTATCGGACCTGATACTGACAGATGTTCCGTGTAATCTTACAATCTCTTTAATGTATAGTTGGACCAATTTGTCCAAAGTATAAGTTATATGGACTTGTAAGAAATGAGCTGCTTTCGTCAGCCGGTCCACAGTGACCCAAATACTATCGTATCTAGCACCTGTCCTGGGTAAGCCAGAGACAAAATCTGTGGTAATGTGCTCCCACTTCCATCCCGGCACGCGCAAGGGTTACAACAGTCCAGCGGGTTTTTGATATTCAGCTTTCACTTGCTGGCACCTGGAAACACACTGTGCTACTTCCTTTTTCATATCATTCCATCAGAAATTTTTCTTCAAGTCCTGGTACATCTTAGTACTCCCCAGGTGCACAGTATAACGGGAGTGGTGTGCTTCTTCTAAAATAACCCGCTTCACGTCCTCAATATTCGGGACACAAACTCGATCTTTAAATCTTAACAGACCGTCCCCACTAACAGAGAAATATTCTTTTCTCCCCAGGTTTATTTCTTCGAGAATCTTCATAAGTTGGGGATTCTCTTTCTGCGCTTTACGAATCTGTTGAAAGAGCTGGGGCTCCACCCTCA
Organism: Amborella trichopoda; assembly: GCF_000471905.2. The sequence goes on along the minus strand of NW_006496564.1, from coordinate 1,287,224 downwards.
TACTAGCAGTCATTCCTACCCCAACATTAAGGTGCAGAGTTGGGTGCCACTCCACTGCATCTTCTATCAATTTCATCTCTCGAGTCATTAGGCGTGCCACTGACGCTAAGGGCTTCCGACTCAAAGTGTCAGTCACCACATTAGTCTTACCCCGTTGGTAATTGATGGTACAATCATAATCATTCAGTAAGTCCATCCATCTTCTTTGTCTCATGTTTTGCTCTTTATGAGAAAATAGATACTTGAGGCTTTTATGATCTCTAAATATCTTAAACTGGGTCCCATATAAGTAATGTCGCTAGATCTTTAAGGCAAATACTACAGCCATAAGTTCCAAGTCATGAATTGGGTAATTTTGCTCATACGACTTCAGCTGTCTGGAGGCATACACTATAACCCTCCCTCGCTGCATCAGTACACAACCAAGCCCTTTATGGGAAGTGTTAGTGCAAACCATAAAGTCTTCGTCCCTTTGGGTAAGGTTAGTATTGGGGTCGTGGTCAGTCTCTTCTTTAGTTCTTGAAAGCTTGTCTCACAATCATCTGACCATACAAACTTTACTTCTTTCTGAGTTAGGCGAGTCAGGGGGAGCACTATCTTCGAGAACCCTTCTACAAAGCATCTGTAATAATCCTCCAGTCCCAGAAAACTATAAACCTCGGACACATTTGTCGGCCTTCCCCACTTCAGAACAACTTCAATTTTACAAGGGTTAACTGTGACCCCGTCCTTAGAAATAAAATGCCCAAGGAAGGCCACTCTTGAAAGCCAAAACTCGATTTTCCCCAGCTTAGCATATAACTTCTCTATTTCTAAGGTCAGGAGAACCATCCTCAAGTGTTGTTCATGCTCTTCTAGATTCTTTGAATATATCAGAATGTCATTTATAAATACTACTGCAAAGTCATCTTGGAAGGGTTTAAAAACCCAGTTCATTAGATCCATAAAAACAACCGGGGAATTAGTTAACCCGAACGACATTACCAAGAATTTATAGTGTCCATGTCGGATCCTGAATGCGGTCTTAGGGACATCCTCTTCTTTGACCCGCAGTTGATGATAACCCGATCGAAGGTCAATTTTAGAAAACACTTGAGCCCCTTGAAGTTAATCAAAGAGGTCATCAATTCTAGGCAAGAGAGACTTATTCTTCACCGTGAGCTGGTTCAGTTGTCTATAATCTATACAAAGTTTTAAGGACCCATCTTTCTTTTTCACAAAAAAAACTGGTGCACCCCATGGTGACACACTAGGTCCAACAAATCCCCTCTTCAATAACTCTCGCAATTGCTGCTTCAGTTCTTTCAATTCGGCTGGGGCCAGCTTATAAGGGGCTTTAGAAATGGGAGCAGTGTTAGGAATCACCTTTATTTCAAATTCTATTTCCCTAACTGGAGGAAGAGTGGCTAATTCTCCACGAAAAACCTCTAGATACTCCCTCACTACTGGTATCTCATCTAACTTTGACTGGGCATCCTAATTCTCCACTACGTAAGCTAGATACCCAGCTCATTCTTTGGCCAACAAATGGGAAGCCCGAAGGGCTGAGATAAAGTGTATAGGTGAAACATCCTTAATGCCAACAAAATTCAATTCAGGCTGATTAGGGCATCTAAAAGTTACAGTTTTTTCATAACAATTTATTGTCGCATAGTGTGCAGACAACCAGTCCATGCTCAAAATCACATCAAAGTCTCGGATGTCTAACAGTATCAAATATATAGGTAGAACACACCCTTCAAGCAAAACCCCACAATGTTTATAAACAATATCAGTTTCTATAGATTCCCCCACAGGTGTGCTTACAACCAATGTCCAGTCAAGAAGTGCAGGTCTAACATTTATGTGGCATGCAAAGTGAGGTGCAACAAAAGAATGCGTGGATCCAGGGTCAATCAAACCTTTAGCTTCTATGTTTCAAACAGAAAGCGTACCTCGAATCACAAAGATGGATGGCTTGGCCTCTCTTTCTGCAAGGGCAAACACCCGACCTTGAGTCTTTGGTCGGTCTCCTATTCCCTTCATCGGACAGTCCTTGACCATGTGGCCAGGCTTGCTACATCTAAAGCACTTATTTCTAGATTTTCTTGCTCCCTTGAATATTATTTCCCCTGACACTTCTCTTTGGGGGTGGTCGAGTATTTCTTCCAAAACTTTTGAACTGAGCTGGTCTCATCCTCCCATCTTTCTTGAACTGTGACTCTTCTGTCCGTTTTTATTTCATGGCCAAATCCACTTAAGGGGAGAAGGTCTTTAAATTGGCTGATATTACCCTCCCCCTTATTTTTGGCCTGAGGCCTCTTTCAAACTTACTAGCCTTTCGCGCCTCAGTGTCAATGATGTGTGGTGCATATCTTGACAATTCAGCAAACTTAGCTGCATACTGTTCTATGCACAAACCCCCTTGTTACAGCTCAATAAACTCCACTTTCTTCCTTTCCCGTACTGAGTTAGGGAAGTGCTTCTCATCGAAGGCTTCCAAGAAGTTCTCCCAAGTCACTTATGTTCCTGACCTTTCCTAAGATTGTTTTACTGAGCCTCACCAGTGCTCAACATCTCCCTCTAACATGAAGGCCCCTAACCTAACCTTATGTTCATCATGCAATGCAACACTTCAAATATTTTTTCCACTTGTCTTTTCCACTGTTCTGCCTTTTCGACTCCCCCATGACCTAAGAATGTCAGAGGTGCTAGCCTCCTAAACCTTTCTATTAGTCCACAGTCAGTCTACTCCGGGGCACGGGGAGCCGGGCCTAGCATATTATCTTCATCATCGGAGTCATGCCCCCAAGGTTCTGAAGGATTCTTCAAGGACTTCTGTGTTCTCAATACTGAAACTCGCATTATTAGCACAAGTCCTTCGCATATTTTTCTTACAACAGGGGTACCCTAGTCACTAATCTACTCAAAAGTACTCTAGAGACACCTTTACAACATTCTAGGCCAAGAATCCTATCCTGGCTGCGCTGATACCATAACTGTCATTATCCCGCCCCCTGGCCTCTATCGTACCAAGCCGGAGGGTGATAGGGTGCTGGATCGTGACTGAAGGTCGTTATTGGCACTCAGGTGGGAGTGGCCCAACACATATATAATTTCAAAATCAAAGCAAACTATGAAACAAAATAAACTCATACAACAAAAGGCCACAAATTGAACAAAATAAAACCATTCCATATATATATATATATATATATATATATATATATATATATTACATACTACTAAAATTAACTTTAACTAAATAGTACGTACCGTACTCGACAAACTAAACTAACTAATAATTACTACTACTAAGAATAGTACTACGTTAGTTACGGTACCGAACCCTAACCCTA
>NW_006496564.1:1234830-1265689 GCF_000471905.2 Amborella trichopoda | reverse complement strand
TATATATATATATATATATATATATATATATATATATATATATATATATATATTATAACTCCACAGTTGTATGAGTATAACTGTCGACTACACCGTCCATCGCTGCATGACATTAAACTGCTTAGAGGGCTATATGGTTGCAGGAGTTAAAACTGCTAACCAAAATTTGTTTTTCAAAATATTTTTCTCTTTGTAAAAAATTTTCACTATATGTCTTGTGTTTTCAAAAACTTTAATTTCTTTATTAAAATCGTAACATTTTCATGCTCCGGGTTCTATTTCAAATCTTCCCCTATCTTCAAAATTTTTAAAACCTCTTTTAAAACGAAGGAACTTGGACGCCCGTATATGATGAGTACCACGTTTGCCGCGATTGCCGTATTGCTGCCTCGTCTCTCACTTCGGATACGGCCAGATAAGTCTCTTCCTATAGAAATCCTTTCCTATAGACAGCCTTAGGAAACCTTGAGGAGATCAAAGATGATGCCAAGGTTAAAAATTTTCGAACTGCAAAACCCCTAAAGATAAGTGGCATGACCAGAAAATCCAACACGAGTTTCAAGCTTGTGTAACTCACAGACAACGCCGAAAAACTTAGGAGAAAAATGCTCTAGGTGGGTGAGCTCGATGAGCGCAATGACTTTGAGGGATAGCTGGTGTGCCCTCTGACCTCATGAATAAATCTTTGACGTTCACCTGCCCCTCGAAGGACAAGAAACGTCAAAGTGTCTACTTCTTTGCCACTCACATGTCCCTCGAAGGCCCACTCACCTGTCCCTCAAAGGATGTCTACTTCTTTGACCAAGGGAACGCCAGAGTGCCACTTCTTTGACATTCACATGCCCCTTGAAGAACAGGGAACGCCAGAGTGTCTACTTTTTTTACCAAGGGGATTTATTGGTTATGGGGATATTATCCTTCCCCAATAAATCTTTGGCTTTTAAATAGGTTTGTTCGTGGCCATTTGGGGGGAGGATGGAGAGAGACAAAAACCCTAAGAGAGAGCAGCCAGAGATCAAAAATCTGAAAGATCAGAACTCTAGGGAAGAGAACAGATAGAGATCAGAGAGAAAAAACCAGAGAGAGTTACATGAGAGAAGAGAAAACCCTAGAAACTGCTTCAGGAACCGAGCCTCCCTAGAAACTGCTTCAGGAACCGAGCCTCCTGAAAGAAAACCTAAGCCTGAAAATCCTAAACCTAGGGTACAACCACCTTAGATCTGCTTCACGAACCGAAACCTCCTGAAAGAAAACCTAAGTCGGAGAAAACCTAGACCTAGGGTACAACCACCCTAGATCTACCTTTAGTGCCCAACCACTCTTCTTCAACCAGAGCCTTTCTGGTGAACATCCGACTCAAAGAGACAAAAGATGACCGGTTCAGATACGGGCGATCCCCAGAAGGCTCGGGAGTCCTAGGCCATCTGGCCCTGTTCGAACTCATTTCTTTCTTTTTTTTTATTATTATTTTATTGTTTTAATTTCATTTTGATCTGCTTATTTTCTTTAAAATCGTATTTTCGTGTCTTGGATCATGCTAGCTCTGCCACAAATCTGAGTGTAGATCTGCTCGTTTCCTGGTAGATCTGACCTCAGATCTAAATTCGATTTGTCCCACTTTCTTTACCACTCTTTTATTGTATTTTTTATTAGTTTAAGGTGTCAAAATCCGAGAGATCTTCATCGGAAGATCTATTAGATTTTCATCGTAAATAATTAGCTTTGACCATGTCAATCTCGAGGGCATCATCTTTGTCATACTGATCTCACTTAGGAGGATCATCAGAGTTCGGGGACAAAGAGTTTCCTCTAAGAAGGCTCAGAAGATCTTCTTCAACTTCTTGGAGATTATGATCACAAGCAAATATGAATTGGCTGGGATCACCTTCTTCATGTCTGTTTTTAAACACTTGAAAATAGAGACGAAAATGTGATCCCAGCCAATTCACATGTAAAGAAAGTGGGACAAATCAAATTCAGATCTGAGGCCAGATCTGCTAGAAAACGAGCAGATTTGTTCCCAGCTTTGTGGCAGAGCCAACATGATTCAAATATCCAAAGTACGATTTTAAATCAAATTAACTAAAATAAGATCAAAATAAAATGAAAGACAGTAAAAAAAAAGAAGAAGAAGAAGGAGTGAAGAAAGTGAAACCGAACCGGGCCGGATGGCCCGGGACTCTCGAGCCTTCCAAGGCTCGCTCGTATCAGAACCGGTCCTCTTTTGTCTCTTTGATCTGGATATTAGCTACCCAATCTCTTCAATGAGGGTTTTGTCTTAAGGATAGATTTGGATCTCTCTCAGGAGGTTAAGGTTTCCTCACATAAATTCTAACGTTTTCTCTCTCTATAGTTCCCTCTGGTTTTGTCTCTATCTCAGGTGTTCTCTCTCTATCTCAGGTTTTCTCTCCGTCTGCTCTCAGTTTCTCCCAGTCTCTCCCGGTCTCCGCCCCCCCCCCCCCTGTAGCGTTTCTCTCGTCTCCCCTTAAATGGTCCCTCAAGAGATGCTAACAAGGGGGAAATTATCTTGGGGAGAATATCTCCCGCAACCAAAGTATTCACCCAATCAAAATGGCTTTTGGAGGCTCACGGATTTGGGCGGTACAAGTCGTGTCGCTTAGGCGGCACGTTTCGTGTTGCCTTGGTGGCACAAGTTGTGTCACCTAGGTGGCACAAGCGTGTTGCCTGGGCGACACAAGTCATGTCGCACAAACCAAAATTTGTCAAAATCAAGATTTTGCACTTCTGATGTGTTCATCAATCTCTTATGAAGCTTTCAGAGAAAATTTGGGTCAAAAAAAATTTGTTTACTATTTTTAATGATTTTTTTTGATAAAACAAGGCATTTAGGAGTCTGGACTCAAACAAGGTTCCGGGCAAGCAGACTGGTTCAAGGTAGGCTATGTGAGTTATGGATTTTGGGTTCGGAAACCATAGAATTTGCCAGTTCTAAAATGGGGTGTCTATACATCTCATTTTCCTTTTAATTGAAAATAAATCACTTATCATGAGGTCTTGTTGTTCGTACATTTGTTGTTTAAAATTTGATCGCAATATTTCATATTTTCTTTGCATGACCCATTTTTAAGAGCACATATGGTACTTCAATTCTATCTCTCTCTATATATTAGATTGAGCTCAAATTTTGGGTGTTTACGTTTCTCACCAAAATGCACCTCTCAACAACATAAAATATTAGCTTAAATAAATAAATTGGCTAAATTGACAAAAGTACCTCTAAAAGGTGTACATGTATTTGGTATTTGTATCTTATTTTGGTATTTTTTACGAATCTATAAAGTAAGATACAAACTCACAATATTTGAGCTCAATCTAATGTATAGGGAAACATAAAATTGGAATACTATACTTGTCTTTTTTAAGGGACATAAATGTAAAACGTAAAATATCGAGTACATCATCATCATCATCATTCCTTTTTTCGAACTAATTGGGGTCGACTACACGAACCTTAGTCCGTCATTTTACTCTATTAAGGGTCATACCCCTCAGTGAGGCCATAAGTCTCCATATTTTTTTTTACTACTTCCAATCATATCCTTTTGGGCATACTCCTTGGCCTTTTCGAGCCTTTCATTTGAACTTGAAATATTGAGTACATTTTTCTACTTAAAAAACAAAAGAATAATTAAAAATATTTTCCTATTAATGGCAATGCCTTTTGGACAATTCAAAGGGCGTCAGAAATTAGTCAAAAGCATAATACTTTAAGTTAGTGGAAAAAGATTGCGAGCGTTGTATGTTTCACGTAAATTGGGAAGAAAAATTTTCTTGAGTATGTTTGGTATATGTAAAAATATTTTCCTAAGAATACTATTACATGAAAAAACTCCCTTATGTCATCAGGTATGGACGTTTTTTACACCAATTGGTCTTAGAGCATTTTCGCATATCAATTGGCAGTCAATTGGTGTGACAAAACTTCCATACCTAATCACATAGAAAAGTTATTTCACATTAAAATACTTCCATGAAAATATTTTCATGCATACCAAACTTGTGTTCATTTACTTTTTTAATAATAGCCTTCAGTTAAAACAAAACTCCCATTCTCAAGATGAGAAGGGCATTTATATTAATAAAAACAAGGGCATGTCCTTACCAAAACTCCAATTTCAATATTGGTCATGTTGGATTAATCTCCCATCGCAATTGAGTGGCAAAATATTCGAAAGGGTTTTGCATGCCTCTCATGGTCCGTCTCCCTCCCCCTCCCCCGGCGCCCTTATGCAATATATTAGACTTTAGAGCCAAATAAAAAACACAGTGCTGAATTTCCTAATACTATGGCATTTTTGAAAAAACCCTACTTTTTAAATAATATTTTAGGAAATTGGAAAAATTAGGAGAAAGAGTCTTAAACTCAAATAAAAAAAATGTTTTGATAGGGCTGCTATCCAATCAAAATAAGTAATGCTTGCCTCACCTCAAAATTCACAAAACATTACAGTTTTAGAATTGAAAAACCTTCAAATCAATCATCTCGAACTTGACCATTATAGTTGTGGAAAAAAAAGTTGAATTTCAAGTCGTAAAAATCCCATATATTATAATACATTATATAGACCATCTATTTTCAAGTGTTTACCGATCCGCAAGGTGTATACCTTTTTTTGAGCTATAAATTTCACTCATTGGTGAATATTTATTTTAAAGCCATCCCAGAGATATCCCATGCCCAAAGTGTTTTTTGAGTGAGGCTTTGAGGTGAGGTTTTACTTTTTCGGAAGGCTTGGGCCTTATAAAAACTACATCCTCCAAGTAAACTGGGAAGTAGTAAAGGGTTGGGTTGCCCGGTTATATTGACTTCCTAACTCAGTGCACTAAAGACTAGGAGCCTCGGGATCTAGAATGAACCCCAAAAAGAGTTAGTTCGTATAAGTCAATGGGACTGAACGCGACAGTCTTACAATAATCGATTTGAGACTGGTTTCATACATTTTCATCAGCTAAACTCCCTGAAACCATGCGTGATAGAAGTCTAAAAAGAAAACATGGTGGATTCAATTTTTAGAGAGAGAGAACGAGTCCCTCTTCACTTTCTCTCTATATAACAGTGGCACAGAGATGAGAGAGAGAAACATGCGTAGTAGTGTGATGTGAATCGTATGATTGGGGAGCGTTGCAGAGAAACGAATTCCTTGCCTGCAATAAGGAGAATTTTTAGTGGATCTCTAAAATTCTTGTAAGGTAAATCACTACCCATAGTCAAGGAGAGAGAGGGTGTGCATAAAAAGCTCCGAAGAAAGGAGAATTTGAGAGAGAGAGAGAGAGGCTGTGATTCGACATCATGGAGAAGTGTGAGAGTGGGATGACAATGGATCAGGAGATGATGATAAGAACAAAATGATTTCTTTCTTTGATGTTCTTTTAATCGATGTTGGGATGATGAAACCAGCAATTAATGTCAAAATATATTAGTTCGTTCTTTTTCAACCCAGCAAATGATTTTTTCGGGTTGGAAAACTGGGTCCAAAGAGCATGGAATTTCCTGTACAAACCAGTGGCCAAGAAATTGGGAGACAAAAATGTCTTTTTCATCTTCATTCTTTAGAGGAAGTACAGAAAATTCTTTATAGACGACACTGGAGAGTACGAGGTAAGCTTCTTTCCATTAATCCTTGGAATATTTCTAATCATTGGCCTCTTCATCCAAAACATGTACAATGGGTTAGATTGTGGGGGGTCCCTTTGCATGCTTGGAATCTGGGAGTATTTCAAAGATTAAGCAATGAGTGTGGAACTTTTGTTGATGTTGATTGGAATTTATTAAAAAGGGGTGATATTTCTTCTGTGAGAATGAAAATTTATAGATTAAAAACGTCTCCTCTTCCAAGAAAAGCCAGATTGAAGATTGGTATGGATAACTTTTTACTTGACGTTACGTATGAAAGTATAAATATAGGCGATTATCGGAACGTATCCTCTTTGATTACATAACCATGGTGCGGTATGCAAGATATGGTCAATGATTGAAAAGTAGTAGAGGGCAAAAATTGTAAAAAAAAATCTTCTCAATATTGCTGTTATAGGAGATCCAGTCCCAAGGACAGCCATGGCAGAATGGAGACAGCTTGCTGTGTTCGGAGCAGTTGCGACACATAGCACTGAGCCATATTCCGAAATAAGGGGAAGGGAATAACTATTTTGAATTAAAAAAAGTAGTTATGCCAAGTGGCTTAAAGCCATGCATGAAGAATAGGGGGAAGGATATTGATTTTTTGAATTCAAAAACCCAAAAAATGTGGCATGTTATAATGGCACATGTTTAAGATCTCAAGATAAGGAAGTTTCTTTGAATAAGCAACAAGTGGATACCAATTTTTTGAAATTAAAAAAGAAACATACTTTAATAGATAATTATGAAAAGCCGAAAATTGGAAAGGATGATGGGAAAGATAATGAAAGCGATTTTGGGGAAGTACACAAAAAGGATATTATTGATAAGGAAAAGAAACAAGTGTATAGTGGAGATGAAAAAGATATACAAGAAGAGTTATTTGAAGTGGCCTGAGGAGATATTGTCTCTTATATATCTCAAGTAAATCTAAATGAGTTGAATCTATATAAGAAGGAGATCCTATCTAATGACGTGATTGTATTTGATTCAATCTTTAAGGGTCAATATTTGGAAGAACTTGTTCTACTGGTTCGATTACTCTTTCTTGGATCATAATTCACACCTTTGTTAACAACTATCTTATGTATGATGAGACAAGTGTTACCATTCCAAAAAGTTACAAATAGAAAGAAGCAGAATGGAGAGGAACAAAGGCCAACACCGACTGAATTAGGTTTGCCGGTGGTAGTTTTGATGATGATGGTGAGGATGATCACATTGAGCTACCTGGGGATGCTCTACTTATCGATCAACAACAGGAGTTGATGACCACCTCTTTTGGTGGTATGCTTGAAGGAGGATTAGATGATAAAGTAATAGGTGCCTAGCCAATGCAAGTGTTACCAGCAGTGAATGGAGTATCTGAGATTGGTGTAACAGTAAAAGATAATATACAAGGGGATGGGGTAAAGGATGCTTTTGAGATAGATTAGGAGCAACAATACACAGTTATGATGCACGAAATAGATGCATCTTATGATATTCCTATTGCTCAGGTTCTAAAGGTCATGAAGGAGAAACTTCAAAACGAATAAGTATTCCAACAGTGAGTAGGTTTCAAAGAAGTATAGAGGTGGACTCAAACACCTACCTCACAGCAATTGAGTTCGTGGGACGCGTCCAGGTCGTAGCCCTCTTAGATCAATTGCAAAAGCCCTCCGGCTGTGCAACAGCACGGTTTGAATTTGGCCCCCTCATAAATCAATATTTCACTTAGACTCCCACTAAAAGACTACTGGTAGAATCCACTTATGGTAACCTCCTCTTAATGCATGTATGGGATAGTAGTTCTAGTCTTAAAGGCTAGAGTGACAGGAAAGATAGATAAGAAAGAGAAGAATAAGAGTGGGTTGATGAGAGCTTAGTTTAGAGATAAGAAAAAGAAGCGACGGGATGACACGGGAATTGCGCAACCTCTCGGCATGACCTCTTCTAAGAGGTATTACTGAAGACAAGGGAAAGTACTACGCTCGAAGCCTTACTACCCGGAGGGTTCGAGAAGTGCAGTTGTGGGACTTAGCCTGTGACTATGTCACTAAGAGCCTCCTAAAAGTGATCCATGGAGAGAAGAGAAGATAATAAAAGAGAATGAAAGAGATAGAAATCACTCACAACTTGGACACGGAATCTCCTCAGGCTTTTCAACTCATTGCTTCGTTCTCTCGTGTTGGAAATTGCAATATGGACTCGGTTGTATTCCTCTATAGTGGCTCGCTCAAACGAGGGTTGGCTGACGAAAAGAAGGGATAAGGGAAAACAAGGATAAGTCTCCGTGCGAATACTATATGCTCGGGTGGGCAATTGAAGGATTAGAACTCTCTTGACCTATCAGCTCAAGAAGACTCCTCCTAAGTGACTGAGGGAGAGTGCATGCGTCTCTCACAACTTAACTCAACTATATGGAGATGAAGTTAGAACGATAACTTGAGGGTTGGAATCCTTAGGTTGACTCTGAAAGGTATTGGGTCGAGCGTATATAGGTTAGCAGGGTGCTATACGGTACCGCATGCTTGTTGCCTCTACACTAGAGATGCGAGGGGGAAGAGACGAGGTCGTGCGTTCTCCACTGGTATAGGTAACTACGAGGGGGCAAGTAACAAGCGACGAGAGAGAAGAAAGAAAGAAGAGTGAGAGAGGGAATAGAGTTGCACGGCTAGTGAGGGCAAGGGGTAGTTTCTCTATCTAAAAGTTTTCTCTCTTTTTAGCACTAAATCCAAGGGTTAGGAGCAAAAGATTGGTAGAAACAAGCTTAATGGCTCTATTTGATTATTGAATGATCCGGCTATTTTACAATTGACCTAGACTTATATTTATAGAGGATCCACAAAACAAGGACGGATGCTCGAAACTAAGCCTCATTATAATTAAAAGAAATTACAATAAAATCCCGATTTTAGGAATATACATCAAAATGCCCCTTAAACCTTTTCTTCCTAATGACGAAACCATCCCTCTCTGAGGGGCCTTTCACCATTCCAGATCTTGGAAGCCTTTTTGGATGGTGGTGATGGCGTTTGAGGCGATCAATCATCGTAGCCTTGATGCTTGTTTGATTCTAAAGAGTTTGATGTCTTTTGATCATCTTGAGGTGGACTTTTTCCTAAGTGGTAGAAACCCGGCTAGGTTGTGAACTTTTGGCCGTCATTGCAACACGATCTATAGTGTTTCGAGTCTTTTATTTCGACAGAAAATTTAAAAGGAGACTTCCACAGTTGTTTTGCACCAATTTTTATCTGTTTTGGTCCTTGCTTGAAGTACTTTCGGATTTCGGGAGATCGTCGAAAAAAGGGATTCCGACGACCGGGCAATCGTTTTTTCTTCATCCTCAGAATTTGTGATTTATCCGACCTTAGATTGAATGCGATAGTGATACCAGTTTGTAGCCCTTCATGATACGGTCTCATTGGACATGTCTTTACGATGACCAGATGTTCAAATCTTGAGTTTTATTGCTTCACGAAGTTTGAGATAACCTTTCTTCAAAAATCTTTGATTTCCATGGTTTTGGGCTCATCTTCTCTCTATGAAAACTTTGATTCTGGGTCATATCACGACATGTGCCATATGTCAAAATGACCGAGTCGTCGAGACCTATCTTGTGTCCGAATTTGAGCTTGCTTCGACTTCAATCGAGTGACGTGTGGGTGTTTGCAGGTCATCCTGAGAGGTGAAGATCATGGCTTCCATGATTGGGGACTGGTTTTTGGTGAGGCTCCACCGCAATAGTGCACGACTTTACCCATTCGAGGTATTTTGGGCCAAGAATGTCCTTGGGAGGTCCGATTGAGCCCAAAATTAGTCCCTAGGGGGTTTTGATGTTCTGGATGCAATGGCGGTGGTTTGGTACTGTTTTGAAGCCCCTAGCTCAGAGATGTAGTTGCAAGGTTTCTTTGTGGCGTGATGGTACTTTTTCCAAGGTTGTCTAGTATAAGGCTTATTTTGCAATGTTCCCTTGGTTTGGTGACGTCTTGGACACTAGCAGGACTAGGTTATCACTGGCTCTCTTCTTATTTGCGTCAGAGATGTAACTATATTAAAAATGACGTACAACAACTTGTTCTGATGGATGTTGCGCTTCGAGAGAAGGGAGAAGTGCAACATATGGAATGTTATTTTGTCGTCAAAGTTCATCTTTTACGAATCATTACCAAGACGAGTTTATTTTCTCTCAACAAAATATTTTTCTTCTCAATCACCGACGTCAGCACAATCCTTGAGGGGGAGATCATACTAAGCTTCTTCCTGAGGGGCGACTAAAGTGGACTCTTAGTCGATTGGGGATTTTGCTTAAGGCTTCCTTCCCAATGCTTCTGGAATCCTTTTCCTTTTTTGGAAGAGCGCACTGATAGGCTGCCTTGTAAATGGCTTACCACTCCATGTTGACGATACCTCCTAATGGACCAGCTAGTGGGTTCCCTTGGTGGGCTTCGCCCCAATCTAGCTGGTTGGGGATTTTTTTGCTCTAAGGCCGTAACTTTTGATTTTTGGCTCTAGGGCCGGGATTTGGATTTGGCACTAGGGCTGAAGTTGGGATTTGGCACTGGGGCCAGGATTTGGATTGGGCACTTAGGCCGAAATTTGGATTTAGCACTGGTGCCGGAGATTTTGATTTTCGCACTAGGGTCGGGATTTGGATTTTGGCACTGGGGTCGAAATTTTGTTTTTTTATTTATCTAGTGCAAGATTTGGATTTTGGCACTAGGGCCGAAATTTTGTTTTTTTATTTATTTTGGCACTGAGGCTAGGGATTTTGATTTTTGGCACTGAGGCCAGGGATTTTGATTTTTGGCACTAGGATCGGGATTTGGATTTTGGCACTAGGGCCATAATTTTTTTTTATTTTGGCATTGGGGCCAGAGATTTTGATTTTTAGCTCTAAGGCCGGAGATTTTGATTTTTGGCACTGGGGCAGCGATTTGGATTAGGCCTTGGGGCCACGATTTGGATTTGGCACTGGGGTCAGCATTTGGATTTGGCACTAGGGCTGGGATTTTGTTTTGGATTTGACACTGGGGGCGGAATTTGGATTTGAATTTGACACTGGAGCAGCTTTACCGTTAAAATGTTAAGTGCACATTTACCTGCACTCTCCTTTTTTTTAGAGAGAGAAAAAAAAAAACTAGTTTCTTTGGTCCACCCTCATCTCTTTAATTCCAAGGTCACCCTAGACTCGATCAGCCTTTGATTAATCAAATGGTTGCCCCAATGAAAGTCTGGGGATTCCAAAAGCTCTCTTTACCATTCAATTTTTTCAATGGAAAACAAAAAAGTAAGGACGGCTAAAAGTACATCGGCCTTACACACATATTGGGATGTCAATGAATCACTATTATACCTATAAACCAAAAAAACCAAGTAGAACATGGCCCCGAGAGAGAGAGAGAGAAGGAGAGGTATGTGTGTGAGAGAGAGAGAGGTGTCGGAGAGAGAGTACCAAATAACATTTCCATACAAACATACTAATATGACCTAAGATTGTCAAAATCCAAATCATTTTACATTTTTGTTCCAAACAAGATAGAGATATATATCAACTAAACTAGAAGTGTATAACTTCCATAAAACATATACCCATTTTTTTACAAGAAAAAGAGGTAAACATCAAAATCAGCAATATAACTATACATATGAGGGTAACTTTAACAACTGCTTTCTTAGGGACCATATCTACAGTTTGCGCCACTCTTTTTCACACACATCTTGGTCTACTCCATCAGCAATACAAGCATCTGGCCTCATAGACACGAACGTTTTAACCGCATGCTTCCTATCTTAACCTAGGTTCTCATCACATCATGATAAATAGCCGCATCCAGTGTCATCCCAGTGGTTTACACAATAAAATACAAGGATTATAGTTATATGCTTACAATTGAACACCAATATGCTTCTACGTTATGTTAATGAATAAATATGACGTACCTTCCAATCATAGCATTGGTAGAAAGGCCTATTGTAGTTATCTCGTGTCATTGCCTTAAACACACACATCCGACTACATCTTGGCTTACGAATACAAATCAATGGAGGGAATTAGTTGTCCGGATCCATTCAGTCAAGAATCAATTGGTTTCCGATTTGGATACTTTTTAGAAATACAAACTTAGATATAAGACAAGTAGTACAATATAGATGATCATGTTATACTGTTAGAACACCGACGGACACAAACTTTGGATAATAGTCCACTTCTGTTCATTGACATTCAACTCTTTATTTGAATTTATTCGAATGAAAAATATAATCTGAACTACAAACAATTGCAAATCACCACAAGAACAATCTTAAAGCTTCAAAAGGTACCATGTTATGGAGATAAATTGGGTGGACATAGTTATGCATTAGTAACTAGTATATGGTGTTTGATAAAGATCACTTCAAGAAGGTACTATATTATGGAGAACAATTGATTCAAGATTCTACTTCGACATACTTATGCACCAGCAACTAGCATATGGTGCTTCATGAATAAACAAAGACAAACTAATGCCTGAAATAAACAAATAGCTTTGTTACGGGTCTGATATAAAAAGTGAATGCAACCAATTAATTTAGAGCTTTAAACCAAAGAAATTAAGAGTGAACGTCTCAAGGCCATCAAGTAATGTAGGAGCTTGAACCAAATACAGTAATGAAACAATGACTAATTCAGGGTCTATCTTGCAAAATAGAAATCTGGGGCCGAAATGGCCCTAAACTTTCAATTGAAATGCCAGCAATCACTATTCTTTGTTTCCAAATATCTGTAAAAACTAACCAATATTCCTGCTAGAGACCAACCCTCATGTGGAAAATAACATACTCAACAAAAGTTCACCAAAATCAAGCTAAATTTTTTATTTTTTGTAAAAATCCTGCAAAAAGTTTGATGTAGACGAACATATTTCATTGAAATGGAGCATTTAGGGATAGTGTAAATCGCCACAGCCATCAGAAGAGAAAAAGCTATAAAACTAGGGCTTTGAATCCATACCTGAAATAGGGCTTTTACTCCGTCTGAGAAGGGAGACAGTTGCAGTTTGCTTCACCAATATTCCCACCAGAGGCCAACCCACATGTGGAACATAACAGGCTTGCCAAAAGTTAACCATAGTCCAGCAAATTTTTTTTTGTTGGATGAAAATCCAACAAAAATTTGGATGTAGACGAACAAATTTCATTGAAATTAGGGGTAATGCAGAATTTATAGAAAAGTTACCACAAAAATTGTAGAAAAAAGAAGAAACTTGTATACAGATCCAGCCTCCAAAGCGACTATCTCTCTCCCTCTGTATGAGCATCATAACAAAACGCAATTCATAACAAAACCCATAGACAATTTTTTTTCAATATTATAAAGTAAAAGCATGACTGTTGTTGACAACAATAAGGAAATACTGTGTAGGAGCATCATAACAAAACCCAATTCATAAAATTAGGAAGCTTTTATTTAAAAATGCTATAAATATAGAACTATATTTGGAATAGTGGAGAATCTACTTATGAAAGTGTGTCAAACTACCTCACTCTTACTTTACAAAGTAATAACAAATATTGAAAGGCCAAAATCTATGTAAAGTTGTCACTTTACTTATAGAATAAGGTACAAAAATGGATCGATGACCCAGATCACCCATCTGAAAAATTGATTCAGATCAGTGATTCGACAGAGTGAATTGTCAAAAAAATAAATAAAAAATAGAGAACAAAAAACATTGAGAAAAATGTAAAAATAAAAAGGGGTTAATTCTGGCTGGTTATCTGATAGGATCATTCTGTTCTATGACAGTCTCCGCCTTTCTGCAAAACAGAATCCTTTCTGAACAAAATTCATGAAATAATCCTATTTTATTTGTTTTATTAGACTTATGCAATTGATCAGAATTCATCGTATAGCATAAGAAGATAGTGGTATTGGATCCCGCAACCCAACATGGCAATTGATACAACACAACTGAAACTCAAATGCACAATTTTAAAACTCGGCCGAGTAACACCTCAGCCAATGGGCGAGGTGAGTTTTGGGCGAGTTAGTTATATACAATATTTTTAAACTTTAACTAAAATATTACCTCAAATTTATATCATATAGGTTAGAATGGTGTACTGGTTAGTGCTGATGAGTAGACAACTAAAATAGTACCACAAATTTATATAATTTTGATTAGAATGGTATACTGGTTAGTGCTAAACGAGTAGACTTAACTAAAATATTACCGCAAATTTATATCATATTGATTAGAATGGTATTACTGGTTAGTGCTGACCAGTAGACTCTATACCTCAAATCAGGTTTCGAATCTTCCTTTGTCTTTTTTTTTAAGGCATCTCAATGTTTGTTCATTGAAAAAAGGCATCTCAATGTTTGTTCATTGAAAAGCTACCTGCATGTTTGTTCATTGAAAAGCTATCTGCCAAGAATCGAGTTCAAGACCTTTTATAAAAAGGGTCCTTTAGCAAGGCTAGCAAACCAGCACGCCATCGCTTACTTTACGGCACTTATATAATATATACTAATAAAACAAGTTGAACTTGGGTTACCGGACTCTCCTAAGTACCTTGACCAAGTAGATTTTTTAACACCACTCAAATGGCACCAGATCTTAATGTGTGATGGTCTCCGATTCAATGGAAAATAGAATTCTCTCCCTTCTTGTGGATTTTCTCATGTGTGATGATTTACAGATAAGGCCAAAGTTAGGGAAATTCGAAGTTTATCGGAAGAAATGTAAACAAAGCTTTTCTAAAATTCATTTACAAGATTACCCTTTTAACGATGTGAACACATAATTCAAGTGCAATGGTTAAATTAGAAGTTGAATGCCCTAAAATTTTTCAATCTGGCTATCTTGTAGCACAGTATCTAGTATTTGGTTGTTTTATGTATGAACCATCTTGCAATGGTTGATCCCCCTTTCAATTTACAAAAAGGAGAAAGACCAGAAGCTCTAGTGTACTGCATTCCATAAAGGAACGAGTGAGAAATTTACTAAAAAGAAAAGTAGCTGAAGGTTGTACTGCATTACATCAAGGAACGAGTGAGAAAACATGTCATTGTGCTAAGATGGATTCAATCTATGGAGAGATTCAAAAAGTGAAATCATTGTGTCTTGATGCCTACTTCAACATGCAGGTGGAGCAAACCATTGAAGAAGTGGGGGCTGTCATCGGCGATGAATGAGGTCCACAGAGTGGGGAAGTTGTAACACCGCCCACATGTAATCCCTTTGACGAAGCTATCCTCCAACATCGCAGTGGTTTTAAATTTCTTACTTGACTTCGATCTAGATGCAAAGGTGTACTGGGTGACAACCCTGTCCAATCCCTCCTCCATATCAAGGTAAAGACCAAAGGAATGGGAAGAGTTATCCTCAATTTGGTGGCATTGAACACGGAGGGAGAAGGTATTGTCATTCAAGTAGAACAACTGTGAGTTTATGGATCTGTTGGAAAGAGGGCAGCACACTCCTCTCGCTGAAGGTCCATGAACACCAGGCACTTGGCAGGGTTTTCTGCCAATTGTATTACCTTTAATGGGGGGCGCTTGTACGCACAGTTGGCCACACAATGCCTGAGTTCAGCCTCCTCTGCCTTGACAATAAACTCCCTTGCCACCAATTCGATGTCTTCACATTCGAGGACCACCTTCTGCTTGTGGGTTGACATGGAGGAAAAGCATATGGCAGGGACAATATGTGAGCCCAAAATCTCACGTCGCTCCTCAAAATTGGGGTACTTAGCATGTGCCCACTCGAGGGCAAGATCAAATACAACATCACCCAATCCCACATGCAGCTCGTAGCTTGAGAGCACTGCCTCGATGGCAGACAGAGGCAAGGCCATCAGCTCGTCATGAGACCTGCATCATAGCAGTTCTATATGCAAATGAAAGAGCATTAACATTTCATAAATTTCAAATTTGATCAAAGGATAAATCAAGACGATGACAATTCTTGCAATCCATGAAAATTCATCTTATAGTCAATGCCACACAATTAGAAGATCAACATATATATATGTATACACAGGTTCATATTTTTTGCATTATATTCATTTCTATTTCAAGATGAATGACAATTCCACTTATGAGCTCCAGATTGCTTTGAGTCCCTTCTATTTTATTTTATTTTCTTGAGCAAATGTTGGAAGCGTTCAAGTCCCTTATAATCATAACTGAGAAATGAGGTCCTTCCACCAAAATCCTTATCTTTAGCACCAAATTAGGGTTTCATCCTGCATCCTCCAACAATTCAAAACTGCTCCTTCAAAAGATCCTGATACGGTAAGCACATTGCTTCTTCATTGAAAGATGCAAATGGAAGTAAGAAAGGATTGTAGAAAGCCTGTTCTAGTAGATCTGGCAGACCCTCTAATACACTAGCATGATCTGAGTTGCCAGGCTTAATGACTAAGCAGTTCAAAGATACATTGACATTATAGATCTGCTCTAGGTGGACCAGACAGACATTTCACTATATATATTTCCCTAAAAATATTTATCCAAAACTAAATATATTTCCCTAAAGTTGGAGATAGCCACCAATCCTTAACTTCAAGGCTCTGCCAGTAAGAGTTCCTTCAAACTATTTTCCTATTACCTTTTTTCACCTAGTGTTACCCTTGTGGGTTACCTCAGCCAATAAGAATATGTTGGTTGTTAATTTCAAAATCCTAGTTGATTCATTTAATTTGTGAAACTAACAAAAAAGTAAAAGAATTAATGAAAGGAATTGGAATTGAGGAAATGAAGTGATTAATCAGCGGGTAAACCCAAACTGGTAAAATTTTTTATTTTATGTTTTGTTTATTCCTAAGGATTTCTCCAAAAAGCTTTGACATTATGAAACTTACAAGTAAAATGTTTCAGCAGTGAATTCAAGAAACATGATTTATCAATGTGTTGTACAATATCCCCAATCCTAGAGTCTTTGTTTTCATGTATATTCCAATCAATGGTACGCAAATAAGCATGCAACTAACACAATGGCTAATTAAACATGCAAGCACTCCAAGAAAGAGAAAGCTTACTCAAATAAATCCTGATACTGTTTGGCAAGGTACTGCTTTGAAACAACAACAAGAGGTCGTATTGCATCTATCATTCTATAAGGATGCTCAAGATATTTTATAGCACATTCTCGAGTCATGGGAAGACTACCCAGCAACTTGCTACAGTGATGCACACAGGAAGCAACCTCAAATTTGTCAGCAACCACCAACAAATCCAGCAACAATGCTAGATCATTTGTTGATATCATCCCGAAGTACGTAAACTGCAATATAGCTCCATGAAAGCATCCTCCTCTGTTCCAAATGTGAGATGTTTCAAGCTCAATATGATTTTTCATATTGTATCCAAAGGTTTTCAACATAAACAATAATATGCAAGCATACTAACTAGTAAGGCAACCATCACAAGGGATGCTTTGGTCATTTACTTTTGTATAGAATTTAGGGGTAGCCTACAAAATGTTATTTAGCCAATAGTACGCTTTAGTAACAGACGTTCGTAAGATAGATATTCTATTTTCAGCAAGTTTTCATGGGTTTTAAGGTATTGTTTGACTCTCAATAGGAATTTGGATAAGGGCAAGCTTTTTATGCTTCCCCTACAACATAAAACTTATATACTTCCCCTTATCCGACTGTCCATTTGGAATGGAGGGCTAAGATTGCCCCAATCACAATGTAACATCTCTACATCATTTTATTTTTAATTTTTTTATATAAACTATTTTGACACTAAAATTTGTACGTCCAATCCTCTATTAAACTCGCACTAGAGAAAAATATAAAAAAAAATTTCCAATAAAATAAAATAACCAAAATACCTTTGAAAATTTTAAGGGGTATTTTGGTCATTATATTTTATCGAAAAATTATTTTTAAACATTTTTTATAGGTGCGTCCCAATGAGAAGATGGCACGTACCAAATTTCATATTCATACAATTTGTATTAAAAAAAAAAATACTTAAAGTCGGATCTAAGATCAAATCGTGAGTGGCTCTCTTGATCAAAACTGGACGGCTGGATGGTAGGAGAAGCATAGATCTTCTATGCTAAGGAGGAAGTATAGAAACCTTTCTCTTTGGATATTAGACGGTGTGTGGGGGATCCGCTCTGCTCTTTGTAACATTCAGTTTAATCCATTTATAATTGTTCTTGTCTCTTCCTATGCAAAATTATTGCTCTAGTTGTACGTGCTACATTGTCTTTTCATTTACATTAAATAGTCAGAACACTAAGGACAATCTAAATCACACCATAGGTTCATGCAAATCACCTAGGGCTCAATGGACATAACCCGTGCCCAAATTTAACCCCAAACAGATAGATATTTTATTCTTTTTCTTTTCTTTTGATTGTATTGATTGTTTGTCTTAAACCTTGCCAATCCTATATAGTCCCCTAGCTAGTCAACCTGACATTTATATCAGTCCTAATTTACTTTCCAAGACAATAAATCAATAAATGCATGAACTTTTATTGACAAGTTCAAAATTCTAATACTACCCTAGACATCTCTTCAGTAATACCAAATAGATGTTGAGTATAGATAACAACACTTTATCTGTTTCCATTACAACACAATCAAAAAACTCTGGAAGCAACAACATTCTGAGTTAGAATAAAGAATTATTGCACATTTGCATGGAAGTTGTAGTTGCCTTTCGCATTTCACATGGGAAAGGTGCTTTGGTTATTCTTTCCTTCATAACGTTTGTATTTGATAGAACTTACCTGAAGCACTGATTCGTAGCTTCACATCTCTTTGCTCTGATTCAGGCATGCCATTCAAGAAAAGCTTCAAAAAAAAAAGTGTCATGTTGGTGATTTCATTTTTAGGTCAAGGTAATAGACGTAAACAACTTGAAGCATAATCCTATATTACCTTGTAAAAATAAGGGTTTCTCGAAGCCAATATTGTAGAATTGATATGTAACTTCCTTACTCTCAGAACTGGGGAACAATCTTTGCTCCAAGTTGGAACACTGTACACCTCCTATTAAGGCAATAATAGGAGGTGTACAGTCTAATCTTGTCACTGAAAGAGTTTGGTTTAAAATAAAACCTAATTATTTCATCTTAGTGCTAGATAAAAACATTCAAGATACTGTCAAAATTTTAATCCAAACAAAAAATATTAAAATGAAATGAGATAGTTTTGATCTTGCAATAGAATGAAAGACAATCAATGAATCAGTATGACTAAGACTTCTACAAAGAATATTGACAATAGATTTGTAGAAATCTTTGAATCTCGTAACTTTGATACAGAAATCCAACCAAGATTAATCAACTGGCGAGATCTTGAGATCTCTTCTAATTGGCTAATTGAAAATTTTACAGAAAAAACTTCCAAAAAAGAAGTATGTCTATTACTTTCCAAGCCTTTGAAAACAATATATATTTTAATGATCTACGCTTCTCTAATAAAAGATTAAGCTTTGAAAAACCCAGAAATTTTATTGAAGAAAGAAGAATGAGTTTCGAACAACCTTATCAAAATCAAAAGCTATAGTAAACCAAAAACCATTGGGATACAAGAATATTCAAATTCATATATTTCTTGGATCTAGTTCTTCTCTACAAACAGAAGCAGATGAGCAAAAAAATAATCAATAATATCAAGAAGAGACTCAACAATCCATAACTATATCTAGAATGAAAATAGGAGATGAAAAAAATCATCTTTTCACATAATCAAAACTGAAAGCGATATATGTTCGTTTTAGGTAAATTTAATTTTTCAAGATATAAATCATATTATCTTGATATTCTAATTGATATAGGAGCAACAACATGTGTCTGCAGCCCAACTACATTACCATTAGAAAAATGGGAAAAAAATGAATACTTCGTTACATACAATTGGTAATGATGATAATAATACTCAAATAGAGTATAAAGCCGAAAAATTATCAGTTTGGTTAAGAAATACAAAAAAATTATTCCAAAAATTTTATATTCCAAAAATTCTATGTTTTCTTTTTATGCATGGTGATTTTATTTTTGAAAATAACTTTCCTTCAAAATCACTATCCAACACCAAGCTCATTTTTATCCTAAAAGGTGAGAAGGTATCAATACCAATACTTGTTGAACACAAGTATAGATGCCAAATAGGGTTGACGCCATAAAAACGTGGTGAGTATTTAAATGAAATAAAAGAACGTAATGAGAATCATTGGGTTTACCAAATACGTTAACCAAATTTTAGTGAAAATCCTTTAAAGCTATGGTCTAGAAATCCTAGATACTTTAGTTTAAAACTCTGTGATCCAAACAAGATTATCAGAGTAAAACCAATGATCTATACTAAAAAATATATAGACAAGTTTTCGATTCAAATAAAAGATCTTTTAGAAAAATGACTAATAGAGACAACCACAAGTCCACATTCTAGTCTTCCATTTATGATAAGAAACCATAATGAAGAAGAAAGAAGTAAAGCCAGAATGATTATAAATTACCAAACATTGAATGAAAATCTAGAGTTTGACGGATACTTTATACCTAGAAAAGATGTACTAATTCATCAAACAAAAAATGCTAATTACTTTAGCAAATTTGATTACAAATTAGGCTTTTGGCAAATAATGTTGACAAAAGAGTCAAAACCCTTTATTGTTTTTAGTGCACCCTACAGCCATTATCAATGAAAGATCATGTCATTTGGTTTATGTAATGCTCCTCAAATCTTTCAAAGATGGATGGACAAAATCTTTTCAGATCTAAAAGAATTTTATATTATTTATATTAATGACGTTTTGGTATTTTCTAAAACCCTAGAGGACCATAGAAAACATCTACAAATAATATGTAATAAATCCCGAGATAATGGAATTATACTAAGTCCTAAAAAGATTGAAGTTGAAAAAACATCAATCAATTTTTTTAGAATAATCTTAGACCAAAACAGAATAAGACTACAAGAACATATTATTGTCAAAATTAAAAATTTTTATGATAAAATTGTAGATAAAAAACATCTACAAAGTTCTTTAAGAATTCTTAATTATGGAAGAAATTTTATCTCAAATATCTTTAAAAAAGAGAAAAACCTTTATTAGAGAAACTCAAGAAAGATAAAAATTTGCTTGGGATGAAAAGGACTCAGCTAGCGTCATACAGATTAAAGCTGAACTTGAAAATATACCAACAGTTGATTTTCCTAAAAAGGAAGATAAACTAATCGTTGAAACTGATACTTCAAATGAAAATTGAGAAGCAGTTTTAAAAGCAGTAGTAAATAAGTGGATATAACTCAGGCAAATTTAAGACTAATGAGGAAAATTATATCACATATAAAAATGAACTATTAGCCGCTCTCAATAGAATAAAAAGATTCCATATATATTTAACACCAGAAAACTTTATTATCAAAATAGATAATAAAGCGATAAGAGATTTTCTAAAAAGTAGTAAATGAGAAACAAACCCCAAAAGGATTCATTGGTCTACTACTTTTCATAATTATAGCTCTGAAGTTGAATATATTAAAGGTACTGACAATATTCTTATAGACTCTTTAGCAAGAATCCCGAATAATTTTCAGATGGACAAAGAAAAACAGTCACTCCTAAACATGGGGAAGAAAGAAATTCCTAAACAAGGAAGAGAAAGAGAGATAAATTTGAAGACTAGCCAGATGCCAAGCCAGAAGAATATATCAAAAGATACCCCTCTTTATTTTTCTCCATTTGCTCAAGACCCAAATCCTAAACCTCTATCTTAGTCAGAAATAGTAAGATTATATGAGAGTTTTTCACGATTACATGAAAACTATATGCTTCCATCAGAGACTAGACCAGTCCCAGACTTTTATCATAATCCTCATATTCTTATGGCAAACTATGAAGTACTAAATGAAGTATAGAAAAACCATATCTTAAATAATAAATGAAAGTTTCGAAAACACATGGGAAGATTATCAAACCTGATAGCAAGTCAGACTATGTCATTTTCAAAAAAAAAAAAAATTTATTTGAATCCATTAAACAAATGGATTGGAGTGAGGGATTCACTTTTGAAAAAATAAACAGTTTTTCGAAATATCCCAATACCTGGATAATCAATCCAGTGATTCAATATTCGAAAAAATAAAACGAATTTGTTTCTACGAGAATGCCAAATAGGTACTTCCTCCTGAAATATTTTCTAAAATATTATCAGACTAATAGAGAACAGTTTTTTTGAGTTACTAAACGAGTACACCTATAATATTTATTGTATTTATCAAACTCTCCCAAATTGATATTTTATATAAATCATGAACCTTGGAGTCAAGATGTAATAAATGGAGATTAACTGGAAAAGTTGTATTTGAGCATCTAGATTGGATGCAATTACAAAGTTTTTCAAATTTCATTAAAAGTATGATATTTTGGGTCTCTAAAACATGGAGGTTCAATTCTTACTTAACATTTCATATAACCAACACCATTGGTTGGAGAAGTAGGGAAAGATTCTTTCAGTCATATCAAATATGGCATCTTGAAGAAGCTTCAGATAATGATTTTCTATTAACCGAAGGACAAAATTGAAATCATAATGAGATTTCTACTATGGACATAAAAACATAGTTTATTAGAAATCTTATAAATTTCATAACTGAAGCTAGATCAAATTTAAATAATCATGCCTTCAATGTAACTGGTCGAAGATGATTGTTCACAACTTATCTACCATCAAGTTACACCCGAAGTCCAGAGCAAATTATTGAGGCACATGAATATTTGGAGAAATGTTGTGACTTCAATAAAATGGACATTCTTTTAGATCTACTCCTAGAAACATAAGAGATTGTTGAAGGTCAAGAAAATAAAGAAGATCAAAATCCAAATAGTCTCGAAAGTTTCAATTTCGATAGTATTGGAGAAGCCAATCTTGATAACATGATGGAAAGTTGAAGAAGCATGGTGGGACTATATAGATACTTACTATACAAATAAAGTATATGATAATATTGATCGGACGGTACGACTGCAACTTTATCCAGCACAAAAGTCCGACAAAGATGATGCCGACAGGAACAATACGTGTTCTACTTACACTCGCCGACAGTACGGACACAACACGTGTTTTACTTTCACTGTGCAATATATTGTATGAATTCCTTTTTCATACAATTATTCAAAACTTTTACTGTTCAAGATGCCCGGACATACACTATTCAAGATAAAAAAGAATATTTATCTTTATACTATGTGAAGCCTTTTCGAAGTTATATAAGGGAAGCTCATCCCTTATTAGAGGTATCGAGTCTCAAGGTATTGAGTTCTTCTTCTTCTCTCTTTACCTCTTTAGTTTGAGTTCTTGATTTCAACTCACTTTCTTTTCTTGGAGTATTGAGTTCTTCTTCAAGTATTGTTTATCTATCAGTCTAGACTGATTGTCTATCAGTCTGTTGTAAATGATAGACTGATTATCTATCAGTCTATTGTAAATGCCCCACTTTCATCATAACATAGGTCAGGAAGAGGTCTCTCACAAAATAGATGCCTTTCCAAATAGAGGAAGAGGATCTACCAGTTATCAACCTCTTAGGAAAAAGTCCCGATCCATTTCATATTTTGTGAGGATGATTTTTTGTCATTCCATTTTAGGCTCCGAGCTCACCCTCCACCACCATTTAGTAAGCAGTGTACCATCGAAGTACTTCAATCTCTGAATCCCCAAGCCCGCTCCACATTTTGGTCTGCAAACCATCTCCCATTTGACCAAATTGTACTTGTGTTGTTCCAGAGAGGCACTCCACAGAAAATTCCTCGTAAGAAGTTTCAATTTCTGGAGCACAAAAGCTTGGGCTCGAAAAAGGGAGAGGAAATAGACCTGCAATACTAGCCATCGTAAAGTTGATCAAGGTGATTCTGCCCTCGAATGAGAGATACATGCTTTTCCACCCATCCAACTTAAATTTTGCTCTCCAAATAATAGGATCCCAGGCTGATACAAGCAATCTGCCATCAACAAGTGGAAGCCCTAGGTAAATATGTAGAAGGAAATTCTTCTAACCCACAGCCCAGCCAATTTGCTCAAATTCTCAAGTCTTCTTTATCACAATTAATCCCAATTAATTTGGACTTGGATAGATTAATCTTGGCTCCCGAAATCAGTTCATAGCATCTGAGAAACAACCAAACATTTTGAACCTACTCAAGGGATGCACTGGTCAGCAACATTGTGTCATCTGCATACTGTAGATGGGAAACAGACTTGTCATAGCCTTGAACCTTGAGGTTTTCTTCGAGTGACTGGTAAGAAAGTTGCTTGTCCTATATTTTATAATTATTGGTACAGTCCCTAAAGAATATTCCTCCATGACCTTATTTACTTAACCAAATAATAGAAGGAAAAATTAAGCTTAGACCGGGATTTTTCATTGCACTATTGTACCATCCAATTTCTTCATAATTCTATGTAGAAGTCCCTCCATTTTGTGCCTTCTTTTAATTCCAATTTTTCCACTAGCCCAATATTTGCAATACGAAACTGGTTTTTTACTTTGTTTTATTTTATTTTGAAACTTTCGTTGTTTATGGCACAGTTTGATGCGTTTATGGCACAGTTTGATGCCTCAAATATGAGTCGGCCCATTCTAGAGCAATCCGATGTTGGAAACATCAGACAGCCCCGTACTTTGTATTCTTTTTATTATTTTGGGTATTTATTTTGTATTATTTTTAAGGCATACAAGTCCTATGTTGGAGACATTAGATTGCACTTAAAAGGGGGGGGGGGTGGGGGGGGGGTGGGGAAGGCGTCCAATATCAAACCGGTGTACTTAAAAAAAAAAAATTTCTACTAAGGTACAAAGTGAGTGGTGTGATATTAAAAAATCAGACCACCCCATAAATGGGTTGGCCGATATCTGTGGCATCAAACTGCCCAAAAACAACAAAAATAAAAATAAAAATAAAACAAAAAAAAACCAATCCAATATTTATAATATTGGATCGATTAGAATATTAAAAAAAAAAAGTGTGAGAGGGACGTCCACATAAAATTCTTAAAAAATTGGATGAAACCAAAATATTGCGAAAAAAATCTGTTCCTTATATAATATTCCATAAAATAGAAAAAGTAAAGTTCAAAAGAAAATAATTGGAACCATGATCCTTAACCAGTTTACAACGACTCATTGCTACAAGAGAGAATTGAAAGTGTGGTCGATTGAACTGTTTGTTGAGCTATTCAAGTTCTTTTGAAAGATGCTCGCTTCACTTAATATCTAGGCAATGAGATTGAGATCATTTGTTTATATGATCACCAGCATAGAAGTTAAAGCTAGTGTCTTTAGACATGGATTGGGCCGTTAGATCAGTCACCAGCTCAACCGATCCGGATTGGCAATCCATCGATAATCGACGATATTTTTTACATTTCCCATTTTTTTGAAACATTTCACTTTGTGCACAATTCTTTAAAATCCATTTTTTTCATTAATTTCAACTTCATTTGAATGTACTTTTTTTTAACACTTTTTGCATTGTCACCGATTAAGCTGGTTGAACCGCTTCTTGCCCAAGTTCACTTAACTGATTAGGTCGATTTTTCTTTCATGTTTGTTGCATAACCATTTAATTCTTCCGTTCTTTTTACTTTTAGAGTGACCACTTGGTCCAAATACTCGCTTGGAACTCATACTATTTTAAGATGGCCACGGTTAGCATGCAACCAAGCCCACACATGTACAAATGCAGCATTGGCAATAAATATATATTTTTAAATATAATTTGCGGAATATACAATCTTTAAAATGGAGATCATGAATATGAAAAAATAAATAAATTTTAAAAATTAGAAATAATAATTATATTAAAAAAACATTTAGACCGTTAATTACAATTATTTTTAGATGGACCACCTATTTGCATGCATCTTTAAGATGGATCTCCTGAAGATGGATCTCCTGACCGCATGTTGTACAAACGCGGTCAAGCCCGCATGAGACAATTGATGCTACGAACCAAATTCCCAATACGCTAGCTAAAGACTAATAAACTTCCCATTTGAAATATACAAACATGCTACAAACCAATACATAAATAACATTGGTCCACCAATTGAAGCTCCTAATCCTAAAAGCAAAGAGGATTTGCTAACAGGGTAAATGACCCATGAGAAAAAGGAGTAGAAAAAGTTGAAAGAAAATGACCAATGAGAGATAAACAATGAGCAAGAAAAGTAGAAGGTAGAAGAACACCATGCATATATCACTGCTCTTTCCATATCCTTCCTGTCACCCTAAGCTTCAACTCTTTCCTGTCACCCCCTGAGAAGAAGAGAGCCATATTCCTTTGTATAATTAACCCATCGTAACTGTCTCGAACCTTCCTGTGACTGTCTCTTATGCTTCTTGGGACCCCTTGCCAAATCATCTTCCTACCGTTTGCACCCACTTCAAGACTGTAGCTGTAATTCTTGGCCTCGTTGTCATCACCCATGAAGCGTAGAAAAGCTATATATACGGGTGCTATTCCAAGCTGAAAGGCTTCAAAGTGCAGGCAGAAATACTGGCCAAAGCAACTGAACACCTGAACAAGCCACAAGGGTTTTGATAAAGAGTAACTGTGACCTGGTTGATTAAGAATAACATGGCACTAGGGACTAAAAGTGGTACATTGAAGACGGTCATTTTGAAAGAGGACTTAAGTAGCCCAAAATGAAATTCAAATAAATCTCACCTTAGTCTACGTAGGAAACACCTAATCCTAACCAAGGTAATGTTTATTTATCACAGATGGTGGACAGAATTCTTTTTGTTTTAGCATGTTTAGGAATTATCCAAATTACTTCTGTAGAATATTCAATTCTGACATTTTTAAAGTTTCATTCATTTACCAGAATTATATGTGGCGGCATTAGCTAGTTAAAACTATATATGTTTTCTATTTGCTTGCAGATAATCTGCTCTCTCTCTCTCTCTCTCTCTCTCTCTCTCACCACACACACACACACACACAAAGATAATAAGTGAGAACTCTTACCGTTAACATCCACGTGGCATTGCCAACCTCGTGAGGATTGGCCTTGACATATCGGTGGTTGAAGGTACTGCCACTGTGCATGTCCACTTTGTGATCATCTTTCAAATGAGCCACCAAAGATGGAATATCACCAACCACAGAGCACTCTGAGCCAGCATAGGGGCAGTTGTATGGTCTAAACGTGCACTGAGCTTCGTGCTTTAGCTTACTGTAGTAAGGGAATATACCATTGCAACCGAAACTCTGGTACTTGCATGGCAACTCAAGAGAAGATGCCACTTTCTCCAATGCCAAGCATCTAATATTGCCAAGCTCATGCCTACAGGTCGGGCATCGATTGTGGACTCTTGGCTTGCACCCAGAACACAGTGTATGGCCATTTGAGCACTGAAATCAGAGCACAATGATCCCAAGTTGAAACATCCATCATGAGAGAGAAATGATATTTATTGCAAGAGAAATAAAGTACTGATGGGTATAGATGTCAATATTTCATCCTGACTTAGTGACAAGGTATGGCCATCTCACAGAAAACTTACACAATTGAACTTAATAATGAAAGACTCGAATGTTAGTGTTGGAGAGAAAATTGCAATGGGTATAGATGCTACACACAAAGCAATAACACAATATTCAATGTAACAAACAGCTAACAGCCAATTTGAAATAACCTTTAAGTTAAAATTAGCCTTGACAAGGATGAAGGATCATCATCATCATCATCATAGCCTTCTCCCAATTAATTGGGGTCCGCTAGGGTGAAGGATATTATTGTTAAATAAATTTGGATCATCATGGATATAGGCTGTACTCAGAAAAAAGCTATATAACTTTAATTCTATTAATTTACCTACTATGTTGTAAGTTATGACTGAATGTTACTATGGACATGAGTCAAATGATTTCATTGAGGGATGGGGGTTCCCAGATCTTCATTATTTGGGGCACAATCTTAAGGTAGAAGCCAACTCCCCATCCAAGTGGCCTTTTGCATCTTAAATACTTTTATTTTGTGTACTCATACATTATGTACAACTTATACACATTAATGAAATTAGTAGTTAGCCATCAAAAATGTTGCTCTGATATAGAAGTGCAGAAGTTATATATATACTATTCTTGAAACAAGACAAAAGCGCTTATTCATGAATCCTCTATCCTCCCATCAAGTAATCATATCAGGCATTCAGGCCACAATGAAACCATGGAAAGAAATAGAAGGCACAAATCCATTAATATATAACTCTATGTTGATGTCTATTTCCAAAGAATGCAAAAGTGCATATGCAGGTAAGCACAAACAAATCACAAGAAGAAATTCATGACAAAACAATAACTAGGCCATCCTGAAAGATTTAAAGAAACAAAAAAGTGTTTGTGTGAAAATTAGAACGAATATTGAATTGAAGAAACATAAAGTTGCAATCTGATCATTATCCTGGTACATTATACACAAGATCATACACAACACATTCACCAAAAGAAAAGGTTAGTATAATTTTTGTCCATAAATAGGCCAAAACTAGACTAAAATAATGAAAAAGGTAAGAAAAGGAAAACATTTGAAACACATTTGTTTTCTATAAGCAAGAGTCCCTTACTTAAGAATGGGTAGTATAGATGAACTGGCAATCTCATCTAGACCAAGATGGGTTTCTTTAAACAGAATAACAAGGCAGAATTTCAAGTCACTATGTAAACTGGAATCATGTAACCCATAGGCACGCAGGGGTACTTAGAGACACGAGCAACTTGGAAAGGCAGAAGGAACTCATTAAATAATGGTATTTATGATAACTTGGAAGGACCAAAGGGGCTCATATATTTGGTGAAGGAAAAATACCAAAACTGAAGGTGAAATAGACAAAATAAGTGAAGATAAATCTTACCAAGCATGCATTATAGGGGTTAAGGCTCCTAGAGTAATAGGATGTCGATTTCACCAAGGAGATGGCATCTAGAAAATGGATGCAGCAATCATAGAATTGAATGAACAGTGCCAAACAACTGAGCAAGCAAAAGCTTGTTTAGAGCAATGGAATTGTATGTGGTTCACTCCTTGTGCTCCACTTAAAATGTGCAAACTCCATTAATGAAAAACCTTTGCAGAATTGGCGCTGACCAGGAGACATATTCGAAGACTGTATTTAACAAAGAAAATACCAGAAAAAATTTCTGTGTGTTCCATAAATGGTTGATTTCCTAAATAAATAAAACATACGAAAACCTAAAACTTGCAACAATGTCGACAAACTGATCCCAAAAACCATAAATAAGTTGGACTTGGAAAGTGTAGCTTTTACACCCAGAGGTGGGGGGCAAACAGCAAAACCAATTTGAAGTACCAGCAAGAACCTACCAAAATTTCAATATCAGGTTTGAAGGAATCTCAAATAACACATTAACCTGGAAGATGTCCTGACCATGAAAGGGAACATCTACAAATGCCAGGGTTATGACACGTTGTGAACCTTGCATTGGCGACTTGATGGAAATGATTTGCTTGTGAAACTCTGGATTATGCTACTATAGGGGTGCACATTACATGGTGGATGTCAAGGTTTGCCTGAAGTTTGTTTCAATAATTATTTGGAGGATCCACAGTTTAAAAGAAATTGCACAAACTAGAAAAAAAAATATTGTTTTACTTTTTTCAGTGATTTCTTGACAACCAAATATATCATCTTAGCGTGAGTCAACGTCAATGATGTTTCGACGAAGATCACTATATCAGTGATCTCCTTAATGATGGCTTTGGATCCCAAATTGTCTCCATTTTCATTGGCAGACTCAGAATAATTTCTTTATAAATTGACTATTGCCTGCACAGAAAAGGAAACTACAGATCTCAACTTCACTGGTTTTGAACTTCAAAATTACTCATGCAACAAAGATTCTACATAAACATTAAGGACATCAAATATTTCCTTCCTGTCAAAACTACCCCACAATTTATTTTGGTGAACAAATTAATTTAGGTAAAATTCAAGTTTTGAATTTAAAATAACCAAATTATTTCATTTTTACACAAACAATCTTAGCACAAACCAGGAACCATAACTATCGGGAAGATAATCCATATAGCACATCAAATACACCATATAACTTTAAAGACACAATTGGACATAAAATATCAGGCATAATATTCAAATTTGCATAATTAAAATGTCATTCTATATCCACCATAACAAATGGAACTGGTAAGAAAGAAAATTGCAAATTTCCAGAGTCCAAAACTTAGTTTGCCATGAAACAAAAGGAAGTCATAAGTTACAACAAACCTGGTGAATGGGAGGATACATAGCATTTAAGCATACAGGACATTCTAAGAGTTCACGGACACTACTAGGAGCAGTCACAATAGGTTTGGAAGCAACTTGAGGAGAATCATTGAAAAGCTTATTCACTTCAAGCTTATCAACTTTCGTGTGAGGATCGACAACTTCGGGGGATCCTTGCAATTCCTCTAGATAAGGATTTCCACAAGCCATTATCTAACAGTCAGAGGGCCAATTTTTCCTGTATAGAGTAGAAGGTATAGTTAAGTCAATAACTAGCAACATTCTTAATACACCAGAAGAAACTATATCCCATAATTGGAAAACTTTATCTCGCAAAACACAGTGAATTTTTAGTATAGTAGTTAGAAATTGCCAACATTCTAGTGAACTTCAAACATATCAACTCAATGAACAAGTGAGCTGTGTTGATCGTGTATTATGTGTATGAGTGTATGGATAGGTGAGAAATGACTCCATTAAATTTAAAGTACGAAGAGAACTAACAAATAGGAATATTAATATTAAATGAGAGCATGAATTATAATATATATACATATATAATGTTTATATATAGCGTCAACCTTATGGTATAGAAGTGAGGCACCCTTCAAAAACATAGAAGAAAAAGGTTGTTTCAATGCAGACAAATCCTCCAATTAATCATCTTAACCTCAAGATGTGTATGATATGAAGAAAAAAAGGATTTCAAGATTTAAAAATAGTTCAAGACTTAAAAATAGCGCATCTTGTAAAACATTATCTGAACTATCCATTTTCAAGTTTTTCAAGTGTTTATAGATCAGTACAACCTGCACCGTTATTGGAGTTTTAAATTTGATAATTAGGGGTGAAAACAGATTTTCACGTGATTGTAAGTGTCTCCAGCACTGAAATTGCACAGTTTGGAGGTGTGCCTTACTTTGATTGTTTTAGGTGGGCGCCTTATAAACCTCTCTCTCTCTC
>NW_006496564.1:1221202-1234086 GCF_000471905.2 Amborella trichopoda | reverse complement strand
TCGGTCGTACTACTACTCTCTCTCTCTCTCTCTCTCTCTCTCTCTCTCTAGATATATATATATATATATATATAAGGTTCTAATTTCATGAAAATAATTATATGGCTCGTTACATATAGCTCATAAACTAAGAATTATCAAGTCTAAGGGATACAAATCTTCATACTCCACAGAGCTCAGTACCATCAAAGAACATATCCTAGTACAAGAGAATTGCAATATAAATGACAAAGGTCATAACAATTTGATTGTTTTGAACTACGATTCAGTTCAGATGAGAAATTAAAGGAAATTTTGATGTACACAGTGTTGTTAAGAACGGACTGGTGGTCAAAACATGGAGGGCACAGTTCTGATCAGACCACCTGGATCAGATTGGCTCACTGGTCAAACCGGTCATAGACTAAAAAAGGAAAATGCAAAAATTTGAACAAAAAATAGAGATACAGAAATATATTAGGAACACAAATTATGGAACATTTTTCATCAATAAATATTTTTTAGAGTTCCATTGAGATGTTTAAGAATAAAAGAAAAAATGATAGCAAAAACAACTGAAAAAAGTAAAGATGCAACCTCAAAATATCAAAGTAAGGTGCACCTCCAAACTTTGTCATAAGATCCAAATATGGCATCGAAAAATCTTAGGATTGACCAAGAATCTATTTTTCTCTAATTACAAAATTTGGAACTCCAAAAATGGTTCAAATCAAGGAGATCTATAAAAGCATGAAATTCTTGAAAATGGATGGTCCAGATAATGTGTTGCAAGATATACTATTTTTGGGACTTGTATTCTTTTTCCTTTTCCATATCCATACATCTCAACGTCGAGATGATCAATTAGATGGTTTTCAAACATCAAAACAGGTTTTTTCAATGGATTTTGTATTTGCACCTTAATTCTACAATATAAGGTATCAACCTTATATAAACTTTTTCCCTATTTATTAGGAAAAAAAGAATATAAGTTACTTATTAAAACAACAAAACCATTAAATTGGATAATGGAGACAACCTATTGCATAGATTTGATAAGACATCATTTCTAACAAAATCCTAGATTTTTTTCTATTTTCTATATAAATATAAAACAAGCAAATCAAGAAGGAAAAAGTTTATAAGGTTGAGGCCCTAAACAATTCAATTTAGGCACACCTCAAAAATTCACTAGAAGAGATTGTTTCGACGGCGAAAAACCCTCAAATCGATCATCTCGACCTCGAGTTTGTGAAGAAAAATAGATTTCAGGTTTGGGAAATAGAGCATCTTGTAATATCTAGGCCATCAACTTTCAATATTTTCAAGTGTTTATATATCTACACTATTTTTGAGGCTTTACATTTCATAATTAGATATGAAAATAAATTTTCAGGCCATCACAAATATGCTTGCTACTGAAAAATTATCTTTCAACATTTTTTAGGGCTACGCCATACTTTGATTGTTTAGAGCCCCATCCTATTTTTTAGATCTTTTCCGACCTTTACAGCCAACTCGGGGCAATCTTGGAACATCAACTCAAGATTCGCCGAGCTGACTCGCTTAGGCCAAGCCCCAGTATTGCCTCCTAGAGCCAACTTTGCCAACATTACTCCAATATTTCATATTGTA
This sequence comes from Amborella trichopoda, assembly GCF_000471905.2. The sequence goes on along the minus strand of NW_006496564.1, from coordinate 1,232,472 downwards.
TATATTGTTTATGATTTTTAGTTTTTCTGAATTTTACAATTTTTCCTTTTTTTTATAGGATCTTTGCCGGCCTTTCCACCCAACTCGGGGAAAACTCAGCTCGAGACTTGCCAAGCTGACTCACTTACGCCAACCCCCAAGTTTTGCTTCCTAGAGCCAACTTCGCCACATTAATCCAACACCTGAAGCCTTCTTCTTTCCCTCTTGTGGGGTAGTATTCCATCCAATATTATCTCAATCAAATCAGTCACACCCTATTTCTACCGCATCAAATTAACCCTTCCCAAGCCCTAATAATATACCCACATGCTTCCCAAACCCATCAAATATACCCTAAGCCACCAAACTCAAATAAACCATAATCTTGCCTCATGCCCTTCAAATCCATCAAGCACCCTTGCTGGACCTGCAATTTTCCAGTAACATCAACCCCCTTAACCCTCCAAAACTGACCATAATTATTGCCCTGATTGTATCTAACCCTTTTCTATCAACTCACCATCAATCCTGCCTTATTTAGACCTTATTTTCTCCAATCCTATTCGAAGTAGGGAAACCCAATAACCACAAAACCCTGCTGTCCTAAACTTCATAAGCAACTGATGCAACCCAGAATACTGCTCTCCATTATCTAGACAAGAGATATAAGCTTAAAGTTTACAAGAGGAACCACAAAAGAGCAAATTAGTCATTGAGTCTATCCTTTATGTATTTTATTGCTTGAGCCTTTTATACACTTGGGGGCATAAGTATTAATTTCTAGAGTCTTTTATGTCTTCTTATTCACTTAAAGTCATTTATAGTAAAGGGTCATGATTAGATTAGATGGATGGCCAGGATTAAGTCTTGTTAGGGCTTTCTTATATAAGGGATGTACTCAAGCATAATGGATGATCATATTATGGACTTTTATTCAAAACCCTGGAGTAGCAAGTGCTCCTTCTTTTATTTCTGGTTGTTGCATCTTTCTGTAGTTTTGGATATTCCCTATCTTCTTCTTTGCTAAACCTAGCTCCAAGCTACTAGGTTTGCGCCGGGTAGGTAGCAAAGCATGACGATTAGTAAGGACGGTATTATAGCATGGTATTGTGGCAAGCATAGTAGCATGTTACTATATTTTGGTACTGTAGCACACTAATATAGCACCGATTTTTGTGCCCTAGATCAAACAACCATGCCTCCACAAAGAGGAAAAGTGACAACTATAGAAGCCTTTGACGCTAGTTCGTGAGAAGGGATTGCAGATCTTAGGAGATTGATAAGAACCCTAGCTCTACATTTGGTGCAAATGGGAGCCCCATCTTAGGGGTATGGGATCAAGGCTGATGGGGAATCCATAAATCCCTTCCATGATCAAGCTCTAAGGAGAGAGGTAGTTGATCATACGGAGAGGGATAGTAGGAGGTGGGAAACCGGTCTCAAGGTTGAGATCCCAAAGTTTTATGATGAGAACAACAAGCATTCTTTTGAAGGTGATCCCATCTACAATGAACCGGTTGATGATGAGGACCCGGAAGTGACCTATAGTGATCATGAAGACTTAACACCAATCTTTGATGTATACCCCGATGAGGATTCAAGTTTGGTAGAAGAATCAATTCATGATAAAGAATTTAGTGAACCTATCTTTGATGAAAAGAAAGAAGAAGGTCCTATCTTCAGTAAAGAACATGTTGTTGGCCAAGAAGATAATGATGGTGACGGTGTTTACAATGGTAAAGATGGGGATAATTACGTTGAGCTATTGCTTTGTTTTGAGTGGAAAGCCCCAACAACAACTCCTCAAGTCCGAATGGAAAGAGCTCGTGATTGCAATGCTTACATCTTAACCCATTTTAAAGTACTGCATTGGTAAGGATCCTCTTCCCTCATTGAATCAAGTATACTCCTACATACAGAATGAAGAGAGGAGCTGTATTGGTATTGGAAGTGCTATGCTCCAAAACGAAGGAAGTGAGAGGTCTGCCCTTGCCTCGATGTCTCAAAAAGGCAGTCAAGCGGGTGGCAAAAAGATAGGCAAGGGGAGTATCTCGACAGAAGATAAAGACAAGTTGAAGTGTGAACATTGTGGTCACTCCCGTCATACAAAGGAGACTTGTTGAGAGCCTTTTACCGTGACCTTCAAAGTTTCAGAATTCTATGAAATCTAGTAGTCGTCCTGGCCTACTCGCTTAGCTCGCCACTGTTGTGGATCAGCGTATCTCATTTGATTAACGTGTCTGGCGCCTCTGGTTGAGGCAGTAGTTTAGGCGAGGAGGGAAGTCAAGCGGGAAGGCAAGAAGGTTTAGGGGGTAATTACGTTGAGCTATTGCTTTGTTTTGAGTGGAAAACCCCAACAACTCCCCAAGTCCTGATGGAAAGAGCTCGTGATTGCAATGCGTACATCTTAACCCATTTTAAAGTTTGTGAATTATCTCGGGTATATTCATGGACAATAATACCATGCATATGTGCTACAAATGTTACAATTTCCATGTGGACAAAACATGAACATGATAGATAATGTTTTATGAAAGATGCAGTAATTTGGAACATATTTCTCTCTTGTTTTCTTAAATTGGGTGTAACGACCCAAAATTTTTCTGAGTCAGAGAGAAGGAAAGGACATCCATGGCAGGGAGTGTGACGCAACACCGTTTGGAGAGGGGAGAGTGAGGCGGCGTTGTGCGTGCGTGAGCTGCCGTATGTGATGTGGGCTATTGGGCACAACTGTATAGGGGTAGTCCAAGGGACTTCCTCTTCTTTTCTCGTATGTTATGCACCATTTGTCCCTTGCTTGTTGTTTAGTGTGCCATGAGATTGCCACTTGTTTCAAGTGTGAGCCATGTAGGCCCTTGATGCCACTTGTTGATGCATGCATGCTGCCCCTTTTGTTTTCTTATTTATTCACCCCTTCACATCTCTCTCAAGGAGTTGCTTCCTCTCAACCACTTTTTCCCCCATTGAGAAGCTATTTCAAACCCTTTGAGCTTTTGGGAGAACTTAGAGAGAAGTGGAGGTCGGCTGTGTGAAAGATTGAGAAGCTTGGAGAAGAGTGAGCTGTGTGAAGGATTTGGGATCACCATTGGAGCACACAAGGTAAGTAGATTATGCTATTATGTGTCCATAGTGTGAAGCATGAGAGTATGAGATTTAAGCATGGATTTAAGCATGAATGAAGTATTGAATTAAGCATGAGTTAGGTTTTGAGTATGTATAGAAATTGTGTGAATGAATAGGATTGTATGCATGTTTTGTGTTCTGATTTCCAAGAAGGTGTGGGTCTTGTTTGTAAGATATGCTATGCACTGTTGTAATTTCTGTTGAGCCTTAAAATTTGTGGGTTGATGCTCTTGTGAGTCTAGTTTAAGCTAGAATTGGTTTCATGTGGTTATCCTGTGTAGTTTAGAAGTTATGCTTTGATCTTTGAAGTATGTTATGGCTAAACTGCAGAATTCTGGGGAGAATTAGGGTTCTTGTGACTCTCTGTTGACCTATCAAATGATCTCAAAATTGCCTCAATTTACCACCATTGGAAAGATCTCTTAGCCTACTTCGAGTTTGGTGTTTATGACTAGCTAAGATTCTTGATGGTTTGGAAGATATACTTCGTTTTATGCTTATATGTCACTGTTAGCATATTGTGATAATTTCCAGGAACACTTGCTTCTGTTGCATTGAGACTTTGTCTGACCTATTGAAGTCCAAATGACACAAAATCACAGCCATTTAAAAGATACATGAGTCTATTGTGATGTTTATGTTTTAACCTGGTTCTTCTGTATAATTGTGAAGTTATGATCCAAATTGTGGAGGCATGTCACTAATTAACAGATTCACTGAATTTCAGAATTGTGACCTCTGTTACCATGGGTTTTGGCTGATCAAATGGAGTCCAATTGCTCCCAAACCTCTGCCATTTGAAAGATCAGTATATTGGCTTAAAGTTGCATGTGGAAATCATATTGAGATGCCCTCTAGATTGAAAGTTATGCCTTTGATAAGAGGGTCATGCCACTGCAGTAGAATGCAGGAATTCCAGCACCAATATTTATGTTGTGCCCAAGTGTGGACTGATCAAATGGCTATCAATTGACTTCATACCACTTTTGGGTGAGAGATAGTTGTGTTTGCTTCAATTGTCATGTTGTGACTAAGCTGAGATTCCTAATGAATCAGGAGCTATGTATATCTTTCTATGACACTGTGAATGCTCCGAATCAGAGAATGCTTATGAGATGAGGCATGCCACGATGTGATATGAAGCACTACGCAATGGGTCATCCATTGGTAGTGTGATGATGTTATATGATATGATTGTGATAAGTGATTTATTGGCGTGCTTTGAGTGTATGGCACGACTTGCTGTTACCATGGTGATATCTCTAGTGATCTAGGATTTCTCGACATGCTTTCAGCAGATTGCATTGACTAGAATATGTGACTTCTGAGTGTGCATGAGGTGATATGTACTGAGACTGTTATACTGTGATATTGACCACTACGTAATGGGCCACCCATTGGTAGTTGGATACTGTGATACTGTGACTGTTATGTGATTACTTTGCATGCTTTGAGCGTATTGCATGGCCATGACTGACACCAGTGAAGTGCGTACGAGTTGATATGTGACTTGCCGCCAATGCTTTGTGCAAATTGCATCGCCCGAGATAGGTAGTCGCCTGAGAAATGTAATTGACCTGAGTTATGAGATTGACCTGAGATATATGATAACTTGAGTTATATGATCGATTTGCGAGATATGGGATTGGCCTGATAAATAGGGCTAGAGAGTGAGTTAGTGTCTGCTGATTTTGTTATGCTCTCTTAATTGTGTTGATCTGTTGAGATTGATGGATTGCTAGTGTGTTGTCTGATATCTTATATTGTGCCTGCTCTAACATGAAAAGCATCATTCTATAATTGTGACATAATTGTGATGCACAACTCCTGTTTTATGAGTATGGCATAGAACCTTGAGAATTGTTGTGATATTATGTGTATAGGCAGGGAAGCATGATGTTTTAATCTACTTACTGGGCTTTTTAACTCATTCCTTTGCTTCCATTCTTGTAGATTGTCTGCTGACAGCGAGAGATGATCGTGTTTGGTGGACTAAAACCCCGCGCTCGACGAGTGGATCTCTATTCTTGTGTAGGTGTTTGTTAGTCGTCAGCCATGCAGTTGTTGTTTTATGAAGTTATGTATTTTGGGGCCAGGCCTGTAGTGCCTTGGATGAATTGTAATTTTCTGGATATTGCTTATGACCTTGGAGACTGTATATGGATATGAATGGTTTTTAATTTATCCAGCTTTTGTGTTGTTTCTGGTGGGTGTTTTTCTTTCTTTCGTGGTTTGCTCTTGATTCCGCCTGTTATATGCGTTGAGCCACTCCCACCTCAGTGGCGTTCGCGACCTCCGATCGCGATCCCACGCTCTGTCGCCCTCCGATTTGGAATGACAGGGGTCAGGGGGGCGGGGTCATGACATTGGGTCTCGTCAAAATTGGGGAAAAGTGCATATTCCTTGTTGATGACAGACATGCACATCTAACACTATTGTTGATGGCAGTTAAGTATTGCCCATATTGTTGGTATGCAAATCAGTACGCTTATAGCATTTCTCCCATACATAACCTTGTAAATCAAGGATTAGAACCAAAGGAAATCTATGGACAATAAAGGTTATCTCTTAAAATGTATGGTGCACTAGAATGGGCTTTCCTTGTTTGGACAAAGAAGCATCTCTTGATGGAGGTGAAGTTGTAAATTATGTACCATGGCAGAATGATGCTTCTTATTGGGAAACTTAATTTCCCGTACCAATTTATCATGTTGTATTTGCCAAGATTAACATGAAGGGGCGTCATGATCAAGCAGTGTCGAAAGTTTTATTGAGAGGTTGTGATGTGTTTGATGTTTTATTTGGTCCAAAACAGGTGCTTGTGTTCTCTATCGAAGACAATTCACTAGAATTGTGCATTCACATACTCATAAAGTATGATAATATAAGGCAGCCGCTAACAAACATCATGTTTATACTCGAAAATGTGAGCAAGGGACTTCGCCCCCACCTTAGTTTCGAGTGCAAACAAATCGAAGAGTTGGAAAAGAATGTGTCCCGTCAAATTACATTCCGAGAGAGAGTCGAGCCACAAGGCCGTATCCCTCTTGGATCGCCGGCAAAGCCTGCTTCCCTCTTATTTCAACCTTGGAACTCAACAAGAAGATTTACGAAAAGGGTTTGGAGAGAAAAGGAAGTTCTTAGAGAAATAGGTTTACAAAAGGGAGAAGGGAAGATAAACACAAATAAATTAACAAGCAAGGAAAATAAAGATACACGAGAGTAAAGAATCTAACTATAAAATGTAAAAAGAACAAGAAAGTAAAAAGCATGCAGACTATCTATTCTAACTAATTACATGGATAAAAGAAAAGAGCAAACAAGATCTAAGAAATGAGCTAACCTACAAAATAAGAAAATCGAGGCGAAGAGGGGAGACAGAGGATACTACATTAAATGAGATGGAGTAGAGGAGGGAATAAAGCATTAAAGAGGGGAGATAGACGAGAAAGGTAATGAGAATGAAGCATTAAATAAAAGAAGAGGGACAGAAGAAGAATGAAACATATATTAAAGAAATGAAGAGGGATGAATGCCAAGTAGGAATAAATGGTAATAAATAACATAAAAATAAATAAATACAAGAGGAAAAGGAAGAAATAGGCTAAATTATTGAATAAAATATAAAGTGAATAACAAAATTGCAAAAGAGAGAGAGGAAGAAGAGAGATAGAGAGGGAAAGAGATTTCTAAACTACAAGATGAGTAAAAGGAAAAGAGAAATAAATACAAAGAACTAGGGGAAATAAATGCAAGAAAGGAGAAATAAATACTAAATGATAGAGATGAGAGAAAGAGTTAGATCATAAATGAAGAGAGAATAGAAGGAAAAGCATAAACGCAACCAATAAATGGGAAATAAATGCAAGAAATACAAATAAAGAAAAGAGAAAACAATATTTGAGGTCGGGTCCCAAGGTCCGACACCCAGAGTCGAAGCCGATTCAGATCAAATGGTTGCACAGTTTATCCCGAACTTTCAGTTTAACGGGGGCAAGTAGAAATAGGAAGAAGAGGGCCCAAAAAGGCGGACTATCCAGATCGCCTTCAGTTTGACAAGATATCCTGAAGGGGTTAGAAGCGTTAGTTTTGGATTCAAGGGTTATGAGAGATGGGGGGTTGCTGAAGTGGGCTCAAACTTACGGCTCTCCCACAATATCAAGCTAAAACTCAAGATCAAGGAAATTTAAACCCAGCCTGGGCTCAAGATGATGGAAACTCAGACATAGCTTAGGCTCAAGATCAAGAAAAATCTAGGCTTTAGGTTTGAAGCAAAAGGGGGTATTTATAGGCAACATAGGCCCTTCACAGCCTGTAAGTTGATTTTGTGTGAAATTCGGACCATCAGAATTCTAGCAACATTCAGAATAGCACCGGAGACACTTGGAACATCGCCACTGTCATTAATGCTACATTAATGATGGTCAACAAACATTAATTGCTCGTTAATGCGATTGATGCGATCCTGTCAATATTTGACGCCATTGGTAATGGCGCCAGCGGCTCAAATTTTTGTTCGAACACGTGTCGCCTTCTCGTGATTCTAATCTACGTTTGGTGGACCTAATCATAGCTTGGAGCTGCTTTGAATGACGTTGGGGACAGTTGCAATGTCGACGTGAGCTGTCATGCCATCTTTGTTGTACTATCCTCTGAACCTCAGCCGATCGAAATTCGATAGCCACTATCCGTACTGACATCTAACGTGTCAATACGACCTTGCCACACCTAACGGTATGATCTGCCATATTGTCGCGTCTGTCAATCTCGTCGGCCAGGCTGTTTCTCACCTGTTGAAGGTCTCGGGGCCTAGCGACATTTGGAATGGTGTCAGCGACATTAGCAATATCGCCAAACTTCTGCTTGTTCTAACCACTTGATTTGTGACTGAGGTGCCTTTGTCGCCTTGCGTTCGGGTTTCAGCAAAGCTTTGGCAACCGTTGGAGCAGCGCCAGAGCCTTCCCCTTTGAAAATGCTCTGAGTCAGGCGATTCTGAGTCTGTCTTGCCTTGTTCTGCCTTTTGGTGCCTTTGATCACACGGGGCAATATCGAGTTGGTAGAGGCTAGATTTACTTAAGGGCTTAAGTGGGGTGAATGGTTTAAAATATCTGGGTGGTCTTCCTGGGACATTTCAACCTATTTATAACTTCTCCAGTCGAGATCAAGGTGCATACACATCGTTAGCATAGGATTTTTGATGTTGGAGATTTTGAGTGGGCAGTCATGACTAAGGATAAATTTCCAGCTGTGGAATATCATAAGATGAGCCAGCGCAAGATTGGAACATGTGAAAGTGATGCATAAGATTAAGGATAATGCCTAAAATTTGAAGCGTCCCAGTCATATTCACACTTCCGATGTTTTTAATGTCAAGCATCTCATTCCATATCGTGGTCATACCTCCAACAACAAGCCGCCGAATTCGAGGGCAAATTCCACAACAGCAGCTGTGGAATACTGCTCTCGAGTATATAGACAAGAGAGATAAGCTTAAAGTTTACAAGAGAAACCACAAATATGTCTTTTATTTTTTTCTTAAGTCTTTTTATTCATTTAGGGGAGTAAGTAGTAATTTTTAAAGTCTTTTATGTCTTTTTATTCACTTAAAAGTCTTTTATAGTCAAGGGCCATGATTACATTCGATTTGATGGATGCCCAGGATTAAGTCTTGTTAGGTTTTTCTTATATAAGGGATGTACTCAAGCACAATGGATGATCATGTTATGGACTTTTACCCAAAACCCTAGAACAACAAGTGCTTCTTTTATCTTTGATTTTTGCATCTTTCTTTAGTTTTGGATCTTTCGTATCGTCTTCTTTGCTAAACTTAGCTCCAAGCTACTAGGTCTATGCCAGAAACCTAAACCCTTGAACTCCTAAATACCAACCTAATTAGAACTCCCAATCCAACTCCTAACCTTTTGTTCTAAGCCTACCTTGGGTGCCACACTTGTGTAGGATCCAAAGCCCATTGGTCCTACATCATGCGACAATAGAGGGACCATGAGGAACTAAAAGAGGTACACTCAAATTGGACCAATAGACCTACAGGAGGAACTCAACAATCAACATTACAAAAGCCTCAACACGACTGGGCAGCATAGTCTATGCCATGAATGTGCCGAATGAAGGTCACCTTGAAGATATCTCATATGATTTTCATGCTAATTCAGTGAAGGAAGCCAAATAGAGGATAGGATGAAAAAGTTGCAGGAACAAAGGAACCAAAGGGAAGGGGAAAGGTGTTCGAGAATTGAAGAATATAATTTTCCACTCATTACACGATTGCAATAAATTGGATTCCCTCAAGGATGATTTTCAGCATCTAGCCGAATCAAACGGAAAGATTCACTATCATCTTATTTATTTTCAGTAGTCGGGGAAGCTTCCAATCAACTATTGGATGGAGTGTATGAAGTAGAGCTATTAAATGGGTTTAAAGCTTCATTGCACGCTTTGAGGTATTTTCAGGAATAAAAGTGAACATAACCAAATCTAAAATTTTGGATTCTAGTCCCAAACAAAGAGTTACAAGTGGTAGCAAAAGGAATGGTTGTGGATCCAAATTGTTACTAAGCAAGTATCTTACCAAGCCACCCAAAAATCCATGGGATAGGGCTGTACAAAGAATTAAGAGAAAAATAGACTCTCGGAAACCAAGATTATTGCCATTGGGGGGAGAATACATTGATTTTCATGTTTGTCTAACATCCCAATCTACTTCAAATCCCTCTTATTAATGCCAATATTAATTGTTAAAACAATTTAAAAACAAATGAGGGATTTCTTGGGCCTCCCTACTTATTTCACTTCCCCCTTCTTGATGCCAATATCATTTTTATCAACAATATGGAAAAGTAAATGAGAAATTTCATATGGAATGGGTCCACAGAATGCTGCAATTCATTTTGTTAGTTGGGGCAAAGCATGTCTTCAGACAAAATGGAAGATCCATGAAATTGCAAATTTTGGGAGACCAACCAAACACTAATCAAGAAATGGTAGTTGAGATTCATGGAGTCTTCAAACCATATAATAGAACCAAGTGATTGCAAACAAGTATGGAATACATGAGCCAGGTTGGTTTCTCAAACGAGCGCGTTGGTGGGGAATAAATAAGCATTCAAGCAAGCTTCATCAATCAAATGACCATGTTGGTGGGAGAGGGTAGAAAAACAAGATTTTGGAAGGACGTCTAATTATAGAAGGAACCCATTTAAGATTTATACCAAGCTCTATATGCCTTAACCAGTAAAGCAATCCAGAGGCTTATGGCGGCAGAGGCTGTCCATGGAGAAGAAAACTAGGCTGTCTAGATATCAAAATTGAGTCAAGATCTAAAAGATGAAGAAATAAGGCTGCTTGCAGCATTGTTGGGAGAGCTTCAAACTTTTCTCTGGCCCCAAGAAAGGAGGATTGCATTATTTGGGTGTCAAAACAGAAAATGCTTTTTAAGAGGGAAAGTGCAAGACACATGTGGTGGACCTAGGACACTTCCCCTAGAATCAAAGGGGGATTTTCCCTATAGTAAGAAAAGTGCTTTTTCCACACAATCAAACACCCCAAAATATACAAGTTGATTAGCAATTATTCAAAATAGTTAGTAGTATCTCACCCACTTTCCTCAATAGCTCATAGTTTTATTATTATAGATAGTTGATGGACCTATACATAGGGAATCAACTTTGTGAATGCGACTTGTAAATGATTTGATCATACTAATGAATAATATGCTAATTACAACAAAAAGAGAGAGAGAGAGAGAGAGAGGGTAAATCTCACTTTTGCCACGGAAGTTTAAAAGAACTTTAGAAAAGTCATGCTCATTTAACGTCTTCCAAAATTGCCACAAACATTTCAAATGTCTTTCAATAATTCCACTTTTTTTATAATTTAGATTCAAAGTTCCAAATATACCATTTATTAAATTTTTTATTTTTAAGTAGTTTCCGCCCTACACAAGATTTGTCTCTCTTCCCAAAACCTTTTAGTGCTTACCAAGTTTTTTTAGAATTTTGATTCAGAATTCCAATAATACCGTTTATTAAAAAAAAATTGTTTTTAACTAGTTTTCCCCCTGCATAAGATCTGCCTCTCTTCCCAAAACCTTTAGTGACCTCCCTCCCTCCCTCCCTCCCTCTCTCTCTCTCTCTCTCTCTCTCTCTCTC